>CM062477.1:46302329-46384829 GCA_031479575.1 Coregonus ussuriensis | reverse complement strand
GGAGGACGGATGCAAGCAAGCACTTTATCAAAGACCTTCTGATCATTCTACTAATTCAGTAGAAAATCCACCTAGAGAATAGACACACGGTGAAACCCAGGCTACCGCCCAGAGACCCAGCAATGCTACTTCCTGGATGCCAGAGCCTGTCTCAGAGAATCACCCTGTAGGTTGCCTAGTGAATTGGGGTCTGCCATTACATTAGTTTATAATCCCCCTTCAATGTGACTCTCTCCAAGCAATCAGTCTAGAGGTGCAGGAGGGGGAGTAGGGGAGGACAGGAAGGCTGCCTCATTATATCTAGCACAGATAACCAGCAGGAATTAATCCACACGCTAACTGACACAGCTGGCCAAGACACACACACACACACACACACACACACACAGTTTACATCTGAGAGAGAGAGAGAGATACACATCTGCATTAAAAAATATATCTCATACTGAATACAGATTGCCTGACGACTCAAACTGAATTATTCCGCTGCTCTGTTGTTCACTACGTACTTCAGTCTGAGACTGCCGTCGTTGAAGTCGTTTGTGGTGATGTCAAAATGAGGGGTGTTGTGCAAAACAAAGTCATCAGAACACCCGTTGTGATGCGCGGATGTTCCAAACTCCATTTTAGACAAGACTGACTTTAAGACCAACGTTATCCTATTTACACTTTGTACTCAATTTTGACACTAGAATAACTGTTTCTAATGATGCCACATAGGCCGTTTTCAAAGGGATTCGTTGCTTTTTAAAGGCAGTCGCCATTTAAGAACTTCAGGCAATTACAATAAAACAGGTGACGAACAAACATTTTCCCACATTACAATAAACCAACACTATCTACATTACCATCCTATGAGACTGACAGAAGCTGTGGTCCATCCTATGAGACTGACAGAAGCTGTGGTCCATCCTATGCATTAAAACCCTGCATTAAAAGGACTGTAGAATGAATGTGCCTTAAGCCACACCCAGAGCCTGTCTCAGAGAATCACCCTGTAGGTTGTCTGGTGAATTGGGGTCTGCCATTACATTAGTTTATAATCCCCCTTCAATGTGACTCTCTCCAAGCAATCAGTTTAGAGGTGCAGGAGGGGGAGTAGGGGAGGACAGGAAGGCTGCCTCATTACATCTAGCACAGATAACCAGCAGGAATTAATCCACACGCTAACTGACACAGCTGGCCAAGACACACACACACACACACACACACACACACACACACACACACACACACACACACACACACACACACACACACACACACACAGTTTACATCTGAGAGAGAGAGAGAGATACACATCTGCATTAAAAAATATATCTCAACTGAATACAGATTGCCTGACGACTCAAACTGAATTATTCCGCTGCTCTGTTGTTCCCTACGTACTTTAGTCTGAGACTACCGTCGTTGAAGTCGTTTGTGGTCAAAATGAGGGGTGTTGTACAAAACAAAGTCATCAGAACACCCGTTGTGATGCGCGGATGTTCCAAACTCCATTTTAGACAAGACTGACTTTAAGACCAACGTTATTCTATTTAGACTTTGTACTCAATTTTGACACTAGAATAACTGTTTCTAATGATGCCACATAGGCCGTTTTCAAAGGGATTCGTTGCTTTTTAAAGGCAGTCGCCATTTAAGAACTTCAGGCAATTACAATAAAACAGGTGACGAACAAACATTTTCCCACATTACAATAAACCAACACTATCTACATTACCATCCTATGCATTAAAACCCTGCATTAAAATGACTGTAGAATGAATGTGCCTTAAGCCACACCCCTACACATATCACCAGGTGATGGGATTGCACCCCTCTCCAGCATGGCCACATGGTGCGCAGTCTATCCGCTAACATTTAGGAGAAAATGAGTGTTGGTCAATCTTCAAGTGTCACTACCGAATATCTAATATATCAAGAAATATGTAAAGTAATCTGTTTGGAATACTGGCACACAGCTCGGACACCCATACATACCCCACAAGACATGCCACCAGAGGTCTCTTCACAGTCCCCAAGTGCAGAACAGACTATGGGAGGCGCACAGTACTACATAGAGCCATGACTACATGGAACTCTATTCCACATCAGGTAACTCATGCAAGCAGTAGAATCAGATTTTAAGAAACAGGTAAAAATACACCTTGTGGAACAGCGGGGACTGTGAAGAGACACACACACAGGTACATACACACATACATATAGACACTCACTCTACACACACACGTACACATGGATGTTGTATTGTAAATATGTGATAGTGGAGTAGTGGCCTGAGGGAACACACTAAATGTATTGGGTAAAGTGTTATGAAATATAATGTCATGTAATATTTTTTTAAAATTGTACATAACTGCCTTAATGTTGCAGGACCCCAGGAAGAGTAGCTGCTGCCTTGGCAGGAACTAATGGAGATCGTTAATAAACCCCAGGAAGAGTAGCTGCTGCCTTGGCAGGAACTAATGGGGATCCTTAATAAATACAAATACTATTCCACCATTTAAAAGCAGTCAACTGGGTGGGGATTCCTATGGGTTGGCAGTGATCAGCCAATGATCAGACAGCATTGTCTTCTTCAAATTGGGTTGCCTATGGTTTGTAAATATTTACATTTAGGTCATTTAGCAGACGCTCTTATCCAGAGCAACTTACAGTTGGTGAATGCATACATGTTTTAATTTTTTTAATTTTATTTTATACTGGCCCCCCATGGGAAACGAACCCACATCCCTGCCGGCCAAAAGCCCCACTACCTTGGACGACGTTGGACCAATTGTGCGCCGCCCATGGGTCTCCCGGTCGCGGCCGGCTGCGACAGAGCCTGGACTCGAACCACTTAAACCACTGCGCCACTCTGGAGTCAAAGGTAATATCCAGGAGCCAATATTTATACCAGGACATTTGTCCCAAGATCCAGAACCAGACCCAGTGAGTAGAGACCATGACAAGTTAAAGACCAAATGTATGTGGTCTTCAAACCAAGACCACTAGGTCAAGAGTCCATGGCCCAGCTTCGCCCGGTTTGGCAGGGGTAGGCCGTCATTGTAAATAAGAATTTGTTCTTAACTGACTTGCCTAGTTAAATAGGCAAGAATGCTGTGGTAGCCATGCTGGTTATGTGTGCCTTGAATTCTAAATAAAATCACAGACAGTGTTACCAGCAAAGCAACCCCACACCATAACACCTCCTCCTCCATGCTTTACGGTGGGAACTACACATGTGGAGATCATCCGTTCACCCACACCGCGTCTCACAAAGACACGGCGGTTTGAACCAAAAATCTCTGGTCTAATGTCCGTTGCTCATGTTTCTTGGCCAAAGCAAGTCTCTTCTTCTTATTGGTGTCCGTTAGTAGTGGTTTCTTTGCAGCAATTCGACCATGAAGGCCTGATTCACACAGTCCCCTCTGAACAGTTGATGTTGAGATGTGTCTGTTACTTGAACTCTGTGAAGTATTTATTTGGGCTGCAATTTCTGAGGCTGGTAACTCTAATGAACTTATCCTCTGCAGCAGAGGTAACTCTGGGTCTTCCATTCCTGTGGCGGTCCTCATGAGAGCCAGTTTCATCATAGCGCTTCATGGTTTTTGCGACTGCACTTGATGAAACTTTCAAAGTTCTTGAGATTGTCCGTATTGACTGACCTTCATGTCTTAAAGTAATGATGGACTGTCGTTTCTCTTTGCTTATTTGAGCTGTTCTTGCCATAATATGGACTTGGTCTTTTACCAAATAGGGCTATCTTCTGTATACCACCCCTACCTTGTCACAACACAAGTGATTGGCTCAAACGCATTAAGAAGTGATTGGCTCAAACGCAAATTAACTTTTAAGAAGGCACACCTGTTAATTGAAATGCATTCCAGGTAACTACCTCATGAAGCTGGTTGAGAGAATGAAAAGAGTGTGCAAAGCTGTCATCAAGGCAAAGGGTGGCAATTTGAAGAATCTTTGTTTAACACTTCTTTGGTTACTACATGATTCCTCTGTAGCTCAGCTGGTAGAGCACGGCGCTTGAAACACCAAGGTAGTGGGTTCGATCCCCGGGACCACCCATACACAAAAATGTATGCACGCATGACTGTAAGTCGCTTTGGATAAAAGCGTCTGCTAAATGGCATATTATTATTATTATATGTGTTAATTCATAGTTTTCTAATAGTGAAGACATCAAAACTAAGAAAAACCCTTGAATGTGTGTCCAAACTTTTGACTGGTACTCTATATATATATATAGACAGTGAGGGAAAAACGTTTTTGATCCCCTGCTGATTTTGTACGTTTGCCCACTGACAAAGAAATTATCAGTCAATAATTTTAATGGTAGGTTTATTTGAACAGTGAGAGACAGAATAACAACAAACAAATCCAGAAAAACGCATGTCAAAAATGTTATTAATTGATTTGCATTTTAATGAGGGAAATAAGTATTTGACCCCCTCTCAATCAGAAAGATTTCTGGCTCCCAGGTATCTTTTATACAGGTAACGAGCTGAGATTAGGAGCACACTCTTAAAGGGAGTGCTCCTAATCTCAGCTTGTTACCTGTATAAAAGACACCTGTCCACAGAAGCAATCAATCAATCAGATTCCAAACTCTCCACCAAAGAGCTCTCCAAGGATGTCAGGGACAAGATTGTAGACCTACACAAGGCTGGAATGGGCTATAAGACCATCGCCAAGCAGCTTGGTGAGAAGGTGACAACAGTTGGTGCGATTATTCGCAAATGGAAGAAACACAAAATAACTGTCAATCTCCCTCGGCCTGGGGCTCCATGCAAGATCTCCCCTCGTGGAGTTGCAATGATCATGAGAACGGTGAGGAATCAGCCCAGAACTACACGGGAGGATCTTGTCAAGAAAACAATTGGTAACACACTACGCCGTGAAGGACTGAAATCCTGCAACGCCCGCAAGGTCCCCCTGCTCAAGAAAGCACATATACAGGGCCGTCTGAAGTTTGCCAATGAACATCTGAATGATTCAGAGGAGAACTGGGTGAAAGTGTTGTGGTCAGATGAGACCAAAATCGAGCTCTTTGGCATCAACTCAACTCACCATGTTTGGAGGAGGAGGAATGCTGCCTATGACCCCAAGAACACCATCCCCACCGTCAAACATGGAGGTGGAAAAATTATGCTTTGGGGGGGGGGGTTTCTGCTAAGGGGACAGGACAACTTCACCACATCAAAGGGATGATGGACGGGGCCATGTACCGTCAAATCTTGGGTGAGAACCTCCTTCCCTCAGCCAGGGCATTGAAAATGGGTCCAGCATGACAATGACCCAAAACACACGGCCAAGGCAACAAAGGAGTGGCTCAAGAAGAAGCAAATTAAGGTCCTGGAGTGGCCTAGCCAGTCTCCAGACCTTAATCCCATAGAAAATCTGTGGAGGGAGCTGAAGGTTCGAGTTGCCAAACGTCAGGCTCGAAACCTTAATGACTTGGAGAAGATCTGCAAAGAGGAGTGGGACAAAATCCCTCCTGAGATGTGTGCAAACCTGGTGGCCAACTACAAGAAACGTCTGACCTCTGTGATTGCCAACAAGGGTTTTGCCACCAAGTACTAACTCATGTTTTGCAGAGGGGTCAAATACTTATTTCCCTCATTAAAATGCAAATGAATTAATAACATTTTTGACATGCGTTTTTCTGGATTTTGTTGTTGTTATTCTGTCTCTCACTGTTCAAATAAACCTACCATTACAATTATAGACTGATCATGTCTTTGTCAGTGGGCAAACGTACAAAATCAGCAGGGGATCAAATACTTTTTTCCCTCACTGTATATATATAAATAATATTACAAAATTAGAAGGTTAATCAAATGGTAAAATGATCACTACTGTGTATGGTTCTCTCTTTATCGCAGCTTCTTCACTATGTTTCAGAAGTGACACAGTGGGGTGGTAAGGAATTCTGGTAAATATTTCAAATATTCAATACAAACAAAGTGTGTGAGTAGTGTATATGTCTACCTGACATGTTGGAAGACATCTGCTGAAAGTTTGGGGAAAATAGGATATCATTTTGAATTCTTTTCCAACCCCCAATTTGCACCACTTCTGTAGCATGACCCATATAGGGACTAGAGTGCCATTTCAGAGATGTAGCATGACCCATATAGGGAATAGGGTGCCATTTCAGAGATGTGGCGCTCGGTAGGCCTAGATAATCATCAAAAACAAGACGTTAAGAGTTGAAGACAGGCCTGCCTGGTACGCTTTCAATTTAGTTCACAGAGATGGTTAGTTAAGAAGATATTTTTTCCTCCTTAGAAACCTCAGAGTTGCGTAACCTGATTTAATGTGTCCTCCCACTACAGATTTGTAGCTGGGTTCCAAAAACCATCCTATATAGTGCACTACTACAACAGGTTCCCGGTCAAAGGTGGTGCACTATAAAGGGAATAGGGTGCCATTTGGGACACAGACTAAAGCATGCCAATGATGGAAAATGTATTCATGATGAATATTAAACACAATGAGAAATTCTTTTTCAAGTCTTTGAGTAATGCAGGGAGATATAACAGAATGTAATCAGCCTGGATGTCCTAACAGGGAGATATAACAGAATGTAAATCAGCCTGGATGTCCTAACAGGGAGATATAACAGAATGTAAATCAGCCTGGATGTACTAACAGGGAGATATAACAGAATGTAATCAGCCTGGATGTCCTAACAGGGAGATATAACAGAATGTAAATCAGCCTGGATGTCCTAACAGGGAGATATAACAGAATGTAAATCAGCCTGGATGTACTAACAGGGAGATATAACATAATGTAATCAGCCTGGATGTCCTAACAGGGAGATATAACAGAATGTAAATCAGCCTGGATGTACTAACAGGGAGATATAACAGAATGTAAATCAGCCTGGATGTCCTAACAGGGAGATATAACATAATGTAAATCAGCCTGGATGTACTAACAGGGAGATATAACAGAATGTAAATCAGCCTGGATGTCCTAACAGGGAGATATAACATAATGTAAATCAGCCTGGATGTACTAACAGGGAGATATAACAGAATGTAAATCAGCCTGGATGTCCTAACAGGGAGATATAACAGAATGTAAATCAGCCTGGATGTCCTAACAGGGAGATATAACAGAATGTAAATCAGCCTGGATGTCCTAACAGGGAGATATAACAGAATGTAAATCAGCCTGGATGTCCTAACAGGGAGATATAACATAATGTAAATCAGCCTGGATGTACTAACAGGGAGATATAACAGAATGTAATCATCCTGGATGTCCTAACAGGGAGATATAACAGAATGTAAATCAGCCTGGATGTACTAACAGGGAGATATAACAGAATGTAAATCAGCCTGGATGTACTAACAGGGAGATATAACAGAATGTAAATCAGCCTGGATGTACTAATAGGGAGATATAACAGAATGTAATCATCCTGGATGTCCTAACAGGGAGATATAACAGAATGTAAATCAGCCTGGATGTACTAACAGGGAGATATAACATAATGTAATCAGCCTGGATGTCCTAACAGCACTGATGGAGGGTGAAAACAGAAGCACCAGCTGCTCAGTGCAACTGTCCTGTTGCTGTAGGCTATTAAATGTACATCATTACATTTACATTTACATTTTAGTCATTTATCATGACAGAGAGACCATGGCTACGTCCCAAATGGCACCCACGGGGCCCTGGTCAAAAGTAGTGCACTAAATATAGGGATTAGGATGCCATTTGAGATGCACCGCCTTGACCCCAAGACTGTTGGATCTATGATTTAAGAAATGTCTCTCCTTCTTTCATGGACTGTTCATCGAATCTATCAAAACTGCAAGGAGTTTGTAGGCTTCTTAGTATTTTTGGAGCAAAAGGGTTAAAGCCTTTTGCTCCATTTGTCACGATGAGGCCTTAGTTAGCATGTACAAGTTAGTATGGGTTCTTAGTGGGAGGACAGGTTAAGTGGACAAACTGAGCCTTGTCTACATAGTCTCAACATGGGTTCAGATCAGATGACGTCAGGAAACAATGGAAATCACTCTAAACTGTACAACTGAGGGATTGAGGATTACAGAGTCCACACGCAGCTCTGTAATCAGCTATGTAACGTATGCTACTTTAAAAGACAATCAAGTGGCCTCCCGAGTGGAGCAGCGGTCTAAAGCTTGAGGAGTCACTACAGCCCCGGGTTCGATCCCAGGCTGTGTCACAGCCGGCCGTGACCGGGGAGACCCATGAGGCGGCGCACAATTGGCCCAGCGTCGTCCGGGTTAGAGGAGGGTTTGGCCCGGCCGGGATTTCCTTGTCCCATCGTGCTCTAGCGACTCCTTGTGGCGGGCCCGGGCGCCTGCAAGCTGACTTCGGTCGCCAGCTGGACGGTTTTTCCACCGACGCATTGGTGCAGCTGGCTTCTGGGTTAAGAGAGCAGTAGGGCTGCACGATATATCGTTTCAGCATTGACATTGCGACGTATGCATCCGCAATAGTCACATCGCATAACTTGCGATTTAGTAAGGTAAACATATATCAGTCTACAATATATATACTTTTTTTTAAATGTTAAACTGTCTGATATAACGTAATGTACTCCGATTTATGGGTTAGTGGATACACTGTTTATTATTATTATTATTTTAAACACGGAGTTGGTTGCTGCACGTGGTTGCCATGCAGGCTCTGATTGCCGTGACGAAATGATGAGTGAGGAACAGGCAAAAAAAGAGCGAAATTTGGTGGCAAAAAGAAAATGCACCGTCAATTATATGGAAATATTTCGGCTACAGACAGGATGATGTTGACCAAAAACAGGTACTTTGTCGAGAGTGCCTTGCAATTGTTGCCGCAACACGGGGCAACACGACCAATTTGTTCGATCAGTTAAGGCGGCACCACAAATATCTGTATGAGGAGTGCAAAGCATCTCAATGCCCTCCAAAGCAAAAATCTATTTCGGATGCCTTTGCCAGTATTACACCACACGAGAAAGGTTCCAAACGGCAGAGAGAAATCACAGATTCAATAACATTTCACGTCGCCAAAGACATGGTACCAATTAACACGGTTACCAAAGAGGGTTTTAAAAACACGATCCGGTCGCTTGACAAGCGGTGTGTAATGCCATCACGCAAGTATTTTTCTCAAGTTGCCATCCCAGAGTTGTACGAGAAATGCAAGGCACAAGTTGTCACAAGTGGAATATTATACAGCAACAACGGACTTGTGGTCCAGCCGGACAACGGAGCCCTACGTAAGTCTGAAAGTACACTTTATTAATGAGGACTTCCACCTGAAAAGTCGCTGTTTGCAAACTGCATTTTCCCAGAGGATCATACATACATCCTGTATTTTTTCATATCGCAATATATAAATCGCAGAAGAAAAAAAATATCGCAATGTCAGTTATTTCCAATATCGTGCAACCCTAGCGAGCAGTGCGGCTTGGCAGGGTCGTGTTTCGGAGGACGCATGGCTCTCGATCTTCGCCTCTCCCGAGTCCGTACGGGATTTGCAGCGATGGGACAAGACTGTAACTACCAATTGGATATCACGAAATTGGGGAGAAAAATGTGTAAAAGAACTCAATTCAATTAGCCATGCTATGCTACAGTATTACACAAACACCAATAGTACTGTGTGTGTGAAAGAGAAGGCTTGAGACTAAGCAGATATAGACTAATCCATCATTTCCATATCACATATGTCCTTCCTGCGTTTCTCTCGCGGTTGCTTTGATTTCTTTCATTTATTTTTCACAGGGTGGTTATTTCCATCCAATCCTATCCTCCACACTCCCTATGTGGCTTATTGAGAAACAGAGAGACAAACAGAGAGGGGTAGAAATATGGGGATGGGGAGGTAGAGGGAGGATTACCCAGAATGGAAACAGTCTCTCTGCACGACATGCAATGTTTCTGTGCCAAGGAGCCAGAGCGAGAAATGGAGGAGTGGAGGGATGGAGGAGTGGAGGGATGGAGGGGTGGAGAAGGGAGGAGTGGAGGGGTGGAGGAGTGGAGAAGGGAGGGATGGAGGAGTGGAGAAGGGAGGAGTGGAGGAGTGGAGGAGTGGAGAAGGGAGGGATGGAGGAGTGGAGGGATGGAGGAATGGAGGAGTGGAGGGATGGAGGAGTGGAGGGATGGAGGGATGGAGAAGGGAGGGGTGGAGGAGTGGAGGAGTGGAGAAGGGAGGGATGGAGGAGGGGAGGGATGGAGGAGTGGAGGAATGGAGGAGTGGAGGGATGGAGGAGTGGAGGGATGGAGGGGTGGAGAAGGGAGGAGTGGAGGAGTGGAGGAGTGGAGAAGGGAGGGATGGAGGAGTGGAGGGATGGAGGAGTGGAGGAATGGAGGAATGGAGGAGTGGAGGGATGGAGGAGTGGAGGGATGGAGGGATGGAGAAGGGAGGGGTGGAGGAGTGGAGAAGGGAGGGGTGGACTGCTGGGCTCGTGAGAAGCAGCAGCTTGTGCCTTGGGCAGGGATTTTCCAACATAAACAGCTACTGACATTGTGGACACAGCTATATTCCTTACAGCACTGCATACTCTTCATTCAAATGGGTATATACAGTGGGGAGAACAAGTATTTGATACACTGCCGATTTTGCAGGTTTTCCTACTTACAAAGCATGTAGAGGTCTGTAATTTTTATCATAGGTACACTTCAACTGTGAGAGACGGAATCTAAAACTAAAATCCAGAAATTCACATTGTATGATTTTTAAGTAATTAATTTGCATTTTATTGCATGACATTTAGTATTTGATCACCTACCAACCAGTAAGAATTCCGGCCCTCACAGACCTGTTAGCTTTTCTTTAAGAAGCCCTCCTGTTCTCCACTCATTACCTGTATTAACTGCACCTGTTTGAACTAGTTACCTGTATAAAAAACACCTGTCCACACACTCAATCAAACAGACTCCAACCTCTCCACAATGGCCAAGACCAGAGAGCTGTGTAAGGACATCATGGATACAATTGTAGACCTGCACAAGGCTGGGATGGGCTACAGGACAATAGGCAAGCAGCTTGGTGAGAAGGCAACAACTGTTGGCGCAATTATTAGAAAATGGAAGAAGTTCAAGATGACGGTAATCACCCTCGGTCTGGGGCTCCATGCAAGATCTCACCTCGTGGGGCATCAATGATCATGAGGAAGGTGAGGGATCAGCCCAGAACTACACGGCAGGACCTGGTCAATGACCTGAAGAGAGCTGGGACCACATTCTCAAAGAAAACCATTAGTAACACACTACGCCGTCATGGATTAAAATCCTGCAGCGCACGCAATGTCCCCCTGCTCAAGCCAGCGCATGTCCAGGCCCGTCTGAAGTTTGCCAATGACCATCTGGATGATCCAGAGGAGGAATGGGAGAAGGTCATGTGGTCTGATGAGACAAAAATAGAGCTTTTTGGTCTAAACTCCACTCGCCGTGTTTGGAGGAAGAAGAAGGATGAGTACAACCCCAAGAACACCATCCCAACCGTGAAGCATGGTGGTGGAAACATCATTATTTGGGGATGCTATTCTGCAAAGGGGACAGGATGACTGCACCGTATTGAGGGGAGGATGGATGGGGCCATGTATCGCGAGATCTTGGCTACCAACCTCCTTCCCTCAGTAAGAGCGTTGAAGATGGGTCGTGGCTGGGTCTTCCAGCATGACAACGACCCAAAACACACAGCCAGGGCAACTAAGGAGTGGCTCCATAAGAAGCATCTCAAGGTCCTGGAGTGGCCTAGCCAGTCTCCAGACCTGAACCCAATAGAAAATCTTTGGAGGGAGCTGAAAGTCCGTATTGCCCAGTGACAGCCCCGAAACCTGAAGGATCTGGAGAAGGTCTGTATGGAGGAGTGGGCCAAAATCCCTGCTGCAGTGTGTGCAAACCTGGTCAAGACCTACAGGAAACGTATGATCTCTGTAATTGCAAACAAAGGTTTCTGTACCAAATATTAAGTTCTGCTTTTCTGATGTATCAAATACTTATGTCATGCAATAAAATGCAAATTAATTACTTAAAAATCATACAATGTGATTTTCTGGATTTTTGTTTTAGATTCCGTCTCGCACAGTTGAAGTGTACCTATGATAAAAAAAATTACAGACCTCTACATGCTTTGTAAGTAGGAAAACCTGCAAAATCAGCAGTGTAATACTTGTTCTCCCCACTGTATGTCTCTGAAGATGTGATCTTTGCATAATACAAAATGAATGTGGTCAACATTCAGGCTGTGTCCTAAATAGCCTCCTATTCCTTACAGGCAAAATCTGAACTAACAGACACTAATGACAAATCGTCCACACTTCAAGTCTGCAGTTAGACAGTTCAAGTGAGAAACAGCCTAATTTAAACCATTAGTGTTGTCATTGTTCAATACTCCATCAACTTCAGTAGACTTCTAACTACTGTAGAGACCCCTTTAGTTTTAACTAACCGGCACCATCATGAAAAACACAATCAATACATCCACAGTTCAGTTCTACAAGCATCTGTCTGCATCCCAAAATGGCACACTATTCCCTATTTAGTGCACTACGTTTGACCAGGTCCCAACAGTTGTTTTTAATTTTCCACATTGCAAAACGTTTTGCTGCATTTTGCCACGGTGTTCACTAATGAATACGACCCAGATTCCTGAAGGTTCCAGGGGAAAAGAAGACTCACGCCAAGCTACCTTCCCTGATCCACAGATTGGCTACCTTCCCTGATCCACAGATTAGCTACCTTCCCTGATCCACAGATTAGCTACATTCCCTGATCCACAGATTAGCTACCTTCCCTGATCCACAGATTAGCTACCTTCCCTGATCCACAGATTAGCTACCTTCCCTGATCCACAGATTAGCTACCTTCCCTGATCCACAGATTGGCTACCTTCCCTGATCCACAGATTAGCTACCTTCCCTGATCCACAGATTAGCTACCTTCCCTGATCCACAGATTAGCTACCTTCCCTGATCCACAGATTAGCTACCTTCCCTGATCCACAGATTAGCTACCTTCCCTGATCCACAGATTAGCTACCTTCCCTGATCCACAGATTAGCTACCTTCCCTGATCCACAGATTGTCTACCTTCCCTGATCCACAGATTAGCTACCTTCCCTGATCCACAGATTAGCCTTTTTATACAGTCTACTTTATGGGTCCTTTTCTGGTCAACAAACCCAATCTGTGTAACACCATTAGACAATTCTGGTGTCTCACTCTGGAGGCAGATGCTATGGTAACGCCCAGCTGAGTAGGGATGGACGGGTGGTTGACAGAGAGACTTCTATCATCGAGGTGTTAGAGATGATGGTTGAGACGTGGGAGAGATTATAACGTTACCACAGGGAGGACTGTCATTCCCTCGGCTCTGGGTGAGCCACAGTCCTCCATGCCAGACAACTCACTCCGGATAATAAAAGGTAAAGTCTGCTCACTGCTGTGTCTCTTACGCTGTCTAACTGCTGTGGCTGTCTAACTGCTGTGTCTCTTACGCTGTCTAACTGCTGTGGCTCTTACGCTGTCTAACTGCTGTGGCTGTCTAACTGCTGTGGCTCTTACGCTGTCTAACTGCTGTGTCTCTTACGCTGTCTAACTGCTGTGTCTCTTACGCTGTCTAACTGCTGTGGCTGTCTAACTGCTGTGTCTCTTACGCTGTCTAACTGCTGTGGCTGTCTAACTGCTGTGTCTCTTACGCTGTCTAACTGCTGTGTCTCTTACGCTGTCTAACTGCTGTGGCTCTTACGCTGTCTAACTGCTGTGTCTCTTACGCTGTCTAACTGCTGTGTCTCTTACGCTGTCTAACTGATGTGGCTGTCTAACTGCTGTGTCTCTTACGCTGTCTAACTGCTGTGGCTCTTACGCTGTCTAACTGCTGTGGCTGTCTAACTGCTGTGGCTCTTACGCTGTCTAACTGCTGTGTCTCTTACGCTGTCTAACTGCTGTGTCTCTTACGCTGTCTAACTGCTGTGGCTGTCTAACTGCTGTGTCTCTTACGCTGTCTAACTGCTGTGTCTCTTACGCTGTCTAACTGCTGTGTCTCTTACGCTGTCTAACTGCTGTGTCTCTTACGCTGTCTAACTGCTGTGTCTCTTACGCTGTCTAACTGCTGTTGCTCTTACGCTGTCTAACTGCTGTGTCTCTTACGCTGTCTAACTGCTGTGTCTCTTACGCTGTCTAACTGCTGTGTCTCTTACGCTGTCTAACTGCTGTGTCTCTTACGCTGTCTAACTGCTGTGGCTCTTACGCTGTCCAACTGCTGTGTCTCTTACGCTGTCCAACTGCTGTGTCTCTTACGCTGTCTAACTGCTGTGTCTCTTACGCTGTCTAACTGCTGTGGCTCTTACGCTGTCTAACTGCTGTGTCTCTTACGCTGTCTAACTGCTGTGTCTCTTACGCTGTCTAACTGCTGTGTCTCTTACGCTGTCTAACTGCTGTGTCTCTTACGCTGTCTAACTGCTGTGTCTCTTACGCTGTCTAACTGCTGTGTCTCTTACGCTGTCTAACTGCTGTGGCTCTTATAATGTCTAACTGCTGTGTCTCTTATGCTGTCCAACTGCTGTGTCTCTTACGCTGTCTAACTGCTGTGGCTCTTACGCTGTCTAACTGCTGTGTCTCTTACGCTGTCTAACTGCTGTGTCTCTTACGCTGTCTAACTGCTGTGTCTCTTACGCTGTCCAACTGCTGTGTCTCTTACGCTGTCTAACTGCTGTGGCTGTCTAACTGCTGTGTCTCTTATGCTGTCTAACTGCTGTGTCTCTTACGCTGTCTAACTGCTGTGTCTCTTACGCTGTCTAACTGCTGTGGCTGTCTAACTGCTGTGTCTCTTACGCTGTCTAACTGCTGTGTCTCTTACGCTGTCTAACTGCTGTGTCTCTTAACTGCTGTGTCTTACCTGTCTACTGTGGCTGTCTAAACTGCTGTGTCTCTTACGCTGTCTAACTGCTGTGGCTGTCTAACTGCTGTGTCTCTTACGCTGTCTAACTGCTGTGGCTGTCTAACTGCTGTGGCTCTTACGCTGTCTAACTGCTGTGTCTCTTACGCTGTCTAACTGCTGTGTCTCTTACGCTGTCTAACTGCTGTTGCTCTTACGCTGTCTAACTGCTGTGTCTCTTACGCTGTCTAACTGCTGTGTCTCTTACGCTGTCTAACTGCTGTGTCTCTTACGCTGTCTAACTGCTGTGTCTCTTACGCTGTCTAACTGCTGTGTCTCTTACGCTGTCTAACTGCTGTGTCTCTTACGCTGTCTAACTGCTGTGTCTCTTACGCTGTCTAACTGCTGTGTCTCTTACGCTGTCTAACTGCTGTGGCTCTTACGCTGTCTAACTGCTGTGTCTCTTACGCTGTCTAACTGCTGTGTCTCTTACGCTGTCTAACTGCTGTGTCTCTTACGCTGTCTAACTGCTGTGTCTCTTACGCTGTCTAACTGCTGTGTCTCTTACGCTGTCTAACTGCTGTGTCTCTTACGCTGTCTAACTGCTGTGTCTCTTATAATGTCTAACTGCTGTGTCTCTTATGCTGTCCAACTGCTGTGGCTCTTACGCTGTCTAACTGCTGTGGCTCTTACGCTGTCTAACTGCTGTGTCTCTTACGCTGTCTAACTGCTGTGTCTCTTACGCTGTCTAACTGCTGTGTCTCTTACGCTGTCCAACTGCTGTGTCTCTTACGCTGTCTAACTGCTGTGGCTGTCTAACTGCTGTGTCTCTTATGCTGTCTAACTGCTGTGTCTCTTACGCTGTCTAACTGCTGTGTCTCTTACGCTGTCTAACTGCTGTGGCTGTCTAACTGCTGTGTCTCTTACGCTGTCTAACTGCTGTGTCTCTTACGCTGTCTAACTGCTGTGGCTGTCTAACTGCTGTGTCTCTTACGCTGTCTAACTGCTGTGTCTCTTACGCTGTCTAACTGCTGTGTCTCTTACGCTGTCTAACTGCTGTGGCTGTCTAACTGCTGTGTCTCTTACGCTGTCTAACTGATGTGGCTGTCTAACTGCTGTGTCTCTTACGCTGTCTAACTGCTGTGTCTCTTACGCTGTCTAACTGCTGTGTCTCTTACGCTGTCTAACTGCTGTGTCTCTTACGCTGTCTAACTGCTGTGTCTCTTACGCTGTCTAACTGCTGTGTCTCTTACGCTGTCTAACTGCTGTGTCTCTTACGCTGTCTAACTGCTGTGGCTCTTACGCTGTCTAACTGCTGTGTCTCTTACGCTGTCTAACTGCTGTGTCTCTTACGCTGTCTAACTGCTGTGTCTCTTACGCTGTCTAACTGCTGTGTCTCTTACGCTGTCTAACTGCTGTGTCTCTTACGCTGTCTAACTGCTGTGTCTCTTACGCTGTCTAACTGCTGTGTCTCTTACGCTGTCTAACTGCTGTGTCTCTTACGCTGTCCTAACTGCTGTGTCTCTTACGCTGTCTAACTGCTGTGTCTCTTACGCTGTCTAACTGCTGTGTCTCGTATAATGTCTAACTGCTGTGTCTCTTACGCTGTCCTAACTGCTGTGGCTATTCTTACGCTGTCTAACTGCTGTGGCTCTTACGCTGTCTAACTGCTGTGTCTCTTTACGCTGTCTAACTGCTGTGTCTCTTACGCTGTCCTAACTGCTGTGTCTCTTACGCTGTCCAACTGCTGTGTCTCTTACAGCTGTCTAAATGCTGTGGCTGTGTCTAACTGCTGTGTCCTCTTATGCTGTCTAACCTGCTGTGTCTCTTACGCTGTCTAACTGCTGTGTCTCTTACGCTGTCTCAAAAACTGCTGTGGCTGTCTAACCTGCTAACTGTGTCTCTTACGCTGGTCTAACTGCTGTGTCTCTTACGCTGTCTAACTGCTTGTGGCTGTGTTAACTGCTGTGTCTTTCGCTGTCTAAGAAACTGCTCTGTGTCTCTTACGCTGTCTAACTGCTGTTCTCTTACGCTGTATAACGCTGTGTGCTCTTTGCCTGTCTAGCTGCTGTGGCTGTATCTCCAAACTGCTGTGTCTCTTACGCTGTCCAACTGGGCTGGCTCTTATGCTGTCTAACTGCTGTGTCTCTTATGCTGTCTAACTGCTGTGTCTCTTACGCTGTCTAACTGCTGTGGCTCTTACGCTGTCTAACTGCTGTGTCTCTTACGCTGTCTAACTGCTGTGTCTCTTACGCTGTCCAACTGCTGTGTCTCTTACGCTGTCTAACTGCTGTGGCTGTCTAACTGCTGTGTCTCTTACGCTGTCTAACTGCTGTGGCTCTTATGCTGTCTAATTGCTGTGGCTGTCTAACTGCTGTGTCTCTTACGCTGTCCAACTGCTGTGTCTCTTACGCTGTCTAACTGATGTGTCTCTTACGCTGTCTAACTGCTGTGGCTGTCCAACTGCTGTGTCTCTTACGCTGTCTAACTGCTGTGGCTCTTATGCTGTCTAACTGCTGTGTCTCTTACGCTGTCTAACTGCTGTGGCTCTTACGCTGTCTAACTGCTGTGTCTCTTACGCTGTCTAACTGCTGTGTCTCTTACGCTGTCCAACTGCTGTGTCTCTTACGCTGTCTAACTGCTGTGGCTGTCTAACTGCTGTGTCTCTTACGCTGTCTAACTGCTGTGGCTCTTATGCTGTCTAATTGCTGTGGCTGTCTAACTGCTGTGTCTCTTACGCTGTCCAACTGCTGTGTCTCTTACGCTGTCTAACTGATGTGTCTCTTACGCTGTCTAACTGCTGTGGCTGTCCAACTGCTGTGTCTCTTACGCTGTCTAACTGCTGTGTCTCTTACGCTGTCTAACTGCTGTGTCTCTTACGCTGTCTAACTGCTCTGTCTCTTACGCTGTCTAACTGCTCTGTCTCTTACGCTGTCTAACTGCTGTGTCTCTTACGCTGTCTAACTGCTGTGTCTCTTACGCTGTCTAACTGCTGTGGCTCTTACGCTGTCTAACTACTGTGGCTGTCTAACTGCTGTGTCTCTTACGCTGTCTAACTGCTGTGGCTCTTATGCTGTCTAGCTGCTGTGGCTGTCTAACTGCTGTGTCTCTTACGCTGTCTAACTGCTGTGGCTCTTATGCTGTCTAACTGCTGTGTCTCTTACGCTGTCCAACTGCTGTGGCTCTTATGCTGTCTAACTGCTGTGTCTCTTATGCTGTCCAACTGCTGTGTCTCTTACGCTGTCTAACTGCTGTGGCTGTCCAACTGCTGTGTCTCTTACGCTGTCTAACTGCTGTGTCTCTTACGCTGTCTAACTGCTGTGTCTCTTACGCTGTCTAACTGCTGTGTCTCTTACGCTGTCTAACTGATGTGTCTCTTACGCTGTCTAACTGCTGTGGCTGTCCAACTGCTGTGTCTCTTACGCTGTCTAACTGCTGTGTCTCTTACGCTGTCTAACTGATGTGTCTCTTACGCCGTCTAACTGCTGTGGCTGTCCAACTGCTGTGTCTCTTACGCTGTCTAACTGCTGTGTCTCTTACGCTGTCTAACTGCTGTGTCTCTTACGCTGTCTAACTGCTGTGTCTCTTACGCTGTCTAACTGCTCTGTCTCTTACGCTGTCTAACTGATGTGTCTCTTACGCTGTCTAACTGCTGTGGCTGTCCAACTGCTGTGTCTCTTACGCTGTCTAACTGCTGTGTCTCTTACACTGTCTAACTGATGTGTCTCTTACGCTGTCTAACTGCTGTGGCTGTCTAACTGCTGTGTCTCTTACGCTGTCTAACTGCTGTGGCTCTTACGCTGTCTAACTGCTGTGGCTCTTATGCTGTCTAGCTGCTGTGGCTGTCTAACTGCTGTGTCTCTTACGCTGTCCAACTGCTGTGGCTCTTATGCTGTCTAACTGCTGTGTCTCTTATGCTGTCTAACTGCTGTGTCTCTTACGCTGTCTAACTGCTGTGGCTCTTACGCTGTCTAACTGCTGTGTCTCTTACGCTGTCTAACTGCTGTGTCTCTTACGCTGTCTAACTGCTGTGTCTCTTACGCTGTCCAACTGCTGTGGCTGTCTAACTGCTGTGTCTCTTACGCTGTCTAACTGCTGTGGCTCTTATGCTGTCTAACTGCTGTGGCTGTCTAACTGCTGTGTCTCTTACGCTGTCTAACTGCTGTGGCTCTTATGCTGTCTAACTGCTGTGGCTGTCTAACTGCTGTGTCTCTTACGCTGTCCAACTGCTGTGTCTCTTACGCTGTCTAACTGCTGTGTCTCTTACGCTGTCTAACTGCTGTGGCTGTCCAACTGCTGTGTCTCTTACGCTGTCTAACTGCTGTGGCTGTCTAACTGCTGTGTCTCTTACGCTGTCCAACTGCTGTGGCTCTTACGCTGTCCAACTGCTGTGTCTCTTACGCTGTCTAACTGCTGTGGCTGTCTAACTGCTGTGTCTCTTATGCTGTCTAACTGCTGTGTCTCTTATGCTGTCTAACTGCTGTGTCTCTTACGCTGTCTAACTACTGTGGCTCTTTCGCTGTCTAACTGCTGTGGCTCTTACGCTGTCTAACTGCTGTGTCTCTTACGCTGTCTAACTGCTGTGGCTGTCTAACTGCTGTGTCTCTTACGCTGTCCAACTGCTGTGGCTCTTATGCTGTCCAACTGCTGTGGCTCTTATGCTGTCCAACTGCTGTGGCTCTTACGCTGTCCAACTGCTGTGGCTCTTACGCTGTCTAACTGCTGTGGCTCTTACGCTGTCTAACTGCTGTGGCTCTTACGCTGTCTAACTGCTGTGTCTCTTACGCTGTCTAACTGCTGTGTCTCTTACGCTGTCCAACTGCTGTGTCTCTTACGCTGTCTAACTGCTGTGGCTGTCTAACTGCTGTGTCTCTTACGCTGTCCAACTGCTGTGTCTCTTACGCTGTCTAACTGCTGTGGCTGTCCAACTGCTGTGTCTCTTACGCTGTCTAACTGCTGTGTCTCTTATGCTGTCTAACTGCTGTGTCTCTTACGCTGTCTAACTGCTGTGTCTCTTACGCTGTCTAACTGCTCTGTCTCTTACGCTGTCTACCTGCTGTGTCTCTTACGCTGTCTAACTGCTGTGGCTGTCTAACTGCTGTGTCTCTTACGCTGTCTAACTGCTGTGGCTCTTATGCTGTCTAGCTGCTGTGGCTGTCTAACTGCTGTGTCTCTTATGCTGTCCAACTGCTGGGTCTCTTACGCTGTCCAACTGCTGTGGCTCTTATGCTGTCTAACTGCTGTGTCTCTTATGCTGTCTAACTGCTGTGTCTCTTACGCTGTCTAACTGCTGTGTCTCTTACGCTGTCCAACTGCTGTGTCTCTTACGCTGTCCAACTGCTGTGGCTCTTATGCTGTCTAACTGCTGTGGCTGTCTAACTGCTGTGTCTCTTACGCTGTCTAACTGCTGTGGCTCTTATGCTGTCTAACTGCTGTGGCTGTCTAACTGCTGTGTCTCTTACGCTGTCTAACTGCTGTGGCTGTCTAACTGCTGTGTCTCTTACGCTGTCTAACTGCTGTGGCTCTTATGCTGTCTAACTGCTGTGGCTGTCTAACTGCTGTGTCTCTTACGCTGTCCAACTGCTGTGTCTCTTACGCTGTCTAACTGCTGTGTCTCTTACGCTGTCTAACTGCTGTGGCTGTCCAACTGCTGTGTCTCTTACGCTGTCCAACTGCTGTGTCTCTTACGCTGTCTAACTGCTGTGTCTCTTACGCTGTCTAACTGCTGTGTCTCTTACGCTGTCCAACTGCTGTGGCTCTTACGCTGTCTAACTGCTGTGGCTGTCTAACTGCTGTGTCTCTTATGCTGTCTAACTGCTGTGTCTCTTATGCTGTCTAACTGCTGTGTCTCTTATGCTGTCTAACTGCTGTGTCTCTTATGCTGTCTAACTGCTGTGTCTCTTACGCTGTCTAACTGCTGTGTCTCTTACGCTGTCTAACTGCTGTGTCTCTTACGCTGTCTAACTGCTGTGTCTCTTACGCTGTCTAACTGCTGTGTCTCTTACGCTGTCTAACTGCTGTGTCTCTTACGCTGTCTAACTGCTGTGGCTCTTACGCTGTCCAACTGCTGTGGCTGTCTAACTGCTGTGTCTCTTACGCTGTCTAACTGCTGTGGCTCTTATGCTGTCTAACTGCTGTGGCTGTCTAACTGCTGTGTCTCTTACGCTGTCTAAATGCTGTGGCTGTCTAACTGCTGTGTCTCTTACGCTGTCTAACTGCTGTGGCTGTCTAACTGCTGTGTCTCTTACGCTGTCCAACTGCTGTGTCTCTTACGCTGTCTAACTGCTGTGTCTCTTACGCTGTCTAACTGCTGTGGCTGTCCAACTGCTGTGTCTCTTACGCTGTCTAACTGCTGTGGCTGTCTAACTGCTGTGTCTCTTACGCTGTCCAACTGCTGTGGCTCTTACGCTGTCCAACTGCTGTGTCTCTTACGCTGTCTAACTGCTGTGGCTGTCTAACTGCTGTGTCTCTTATGCTGTCTAACTGCTGTGTCTCTTATGCTGTCTAACTGCTGTGTCTCTTACGCTGTCTAACTGCTGTGGCTCTTACGCTGTCTAACTGCTGTGGCTCTTACGCTGTCCAACTGCTGTGTCTCTTACGCTGTCTAACTGCTGTGGCTGTCTAACTGCTGTGTCTCTTACGCTGTCCAACTGCTGTGGCTCTTATGCTGTCCAACTGCTGTGGCTCTTATGCTGTCCAACTGCTGTGGCTCTTACGCTGTCCAACTGCTGTGGCTCTTACGCTGTCTAACTGCTGTGGCTCTTACGCTGTCTAACTGCTGTGTCTCTTACGCTGTCTAACTGCTGTGGCTCTTACGCTGTCTAACTGCTGTGTCTCTTACGCTGTCTAACTGCTGTGTCTCTTACGCTGTCCAACTGCTGTGTCTCTTACGCTGTCTAACTGCTGTGGCTGTCTAACTGCTGTGTCTCTTACGCTGTCCAACTGCTGTGTCTCTTACGCTGTCTAACTGCTGTGGCTGTCCAACTGCTGTGTCTCTTACGCTGTCTAACTGCTGTGTCTCTTACGCTGTCTAACTGCTGTGGCTGTCCAACTGCTGTGTCTCTTACGCTGTCTAACTGCTGTGTCTCTTACGCTGTCTAACTGCTGTGGCTCTTACGCTGTCTAACGGCTGTGGCTCTCACGCTGTCTAACTGCTGTGGCTCTTACGCTGTCTAACTGCTGTGGCTGTCTAACTGCTGTGTCTCTTACGCTGTCCAACTGCTGGGTCTCTTACGCTGTCCAACTGCTGTGGCTCTTATGCTGTCTAACTGCTGTGTCTCTTATGCTGTCTAACTGCTGTGTCTCTTACGCTGTCTAACTGCTGTGTCTCTTACGCTGTCTAACTGCTGTGTCTCTTACGCTGTCCAACTGCTGTGGCTCTTATGCTGTCTAACTGCTGTGGCTGTCTAACTGCTGTGGCTCTTACGCTGTCTAACTGCTGTGGCTCTTATGCTGTCTAACTGCTGTGGCTGTCTAACTGCTGTGTCTCTTACGCTGTCCAACTGCTGTGGCTCTTATGCTGTCTAACTGCTGTGGCTGTCTAACTGCTGTGGCTCTTACGCTGTCTAACTGCTGTGGCTCTTATGCTGTCTAACTGCTGTGGCTGTCTAACTGCTGTGTCTCTTACGCTGTCTAACTGCTGTGGCTGTCTAACTGCTGTGTCTCTTACGCTGTCTAACTGCTGTGGCTGTCTAACTGCTGTGTCTCTTACGCTGTCCAACTGCTGTGTCTCTTACGCTGTCTAACTGCTGTGTCTCTTACGCTGTCTAACTGCTGTGTCTCTTACGCTGTCCAACTGCTGTGGCTCTTACGCTGTCTAACTGCTGTGGCTGTCTAACTGCTGTGTCTCTTATGCTGTCTAACTGCTGTGTCTCTTATGCTGTCTAACTGCTGTGTCTCTTATGCTGTCTAACTGCTGTGTCTCTTACGCTGTCTAACTGCTGTGTCTCTTACGCTGTCTAACTGCTGTGTCTCTTACGCTGTCTAACTGCTGTGTCTCTTACGCTGTCTAACTGCTGTGTCTCTTACGCTGTCTAACTGCTGTGGCTCTTACGCTGTCTAACTGCTGTGTCTCTTACGCTGTCTAACTGCTGTGGCTCTTACGCTGTCTAACTGCTGTGTCTCTTACGCTGTCTAACTGCTGTGTCTCTTACGCTGTCCAACTGCTGTGGCTCTTATGCTGTCCAACTGCTGTGTCTCTTACGCTGTCTAACTGCTGTGGCTGTCTAACTGCTGTGTCTCTTACGCTGTCTAACTGCTGTGGAATGTTGGATGTACAGTTGAAGTCAGAAGTTTACATACACTTAGGTTGGAGTCATTAAAACTTGTTTTTCAACCATTCCACACATTTCTTGTTAACAAACTATAGTTTTGGCTAGTCATCTACTTAGGACATCTATTTTGTGCATGACACAAGTAATTTTTCCAACAATTGTTTACAGACAGATTATTTCACTTATAATTCACTGTATCACAATTCCAGTGGGTCAGAAGTTTACATACACTATGTTGACTGTGCCTTTAAACAGCTTGGAAAATTCCAGAAAATTATGTCATGGCTTTAGAAGCTTCTGATAGGCTAATTGACATCATTTGAGTCAATTGGAGGTGTACCTGTGGGTGTATTTCAAGGCCTACCTTCAAACTCAGTGCCTCTTTGCTTGGCATCATGGGAAAATCAAAATAAATCAGCCAAGACCTGTAGACCTCCACAAGTCTGATTCATCCTTGGGAGCAATTTCCAAACGCCTGAAGGTACCACGTTCATCTGTACAAACAATAGTACGCAAGTATAAACACCATGGGACCACACAGCCGTCATACCGCTCAGGAAGGAGACACGTTCTGTCTCCTAGAGATTAACGTACTTTGGTTTGAAAAGTGCAAATCAATCCCAGAACAACAGCAAAGGACATTGTGAAGATGCTGGAGGAAACAGGTACAAAAGTATCTATATCCACAGTAAAACGAGTCCTATATCGACATAACCTGAAAGGCCGCTCAGCAAGGAAGAAGCCACTGCTCCAAAACCGCCATAAAAAAGGCAGACTACGGTTTGCTACTGCACATGGGGACAAAGATCGTACATTTTGGAGAAATGTCCTCTGGTCTGATGAAACAAAAATATAACTGTTTGGCCATAATGACCATCATTATGTTTGGAGGAAAAAGGGGGTGCTTGCAAGCCGAAGAAAACCATCCCAACCGTGAAGCACGGGGGTGGCAGCATCATGCTGTGGGGGTGCTTTGCTGCGGGAGGGACTGGTGCACTTCACAAAATAGATGGCATCATGAGGAAGGAAAATTATGTGGATATATTGAAGCAACATCTGAAGACATCAGTCAGGAAGTTAAAGCTTGGTCGCAAATGGGTCTTCCAAATGGGCAATGACCTCAAGCATACTTCCAAAGCTGTGGCAAAATGGCTTAAGGACAACGAAGTCAAGGTATTGGAGTGGCCATCACAAAGCCCTGACCTCAATCCTATAGAAAATGTGTGGGCAGAACTGAAAAAGCGTGTGCGAGCAAGGAGGCCTACACACCTGACTCAGTTAGCCAAAATTCACCCAACTTATTTTGGGAAGTTTGTGGAAGGCTACCCGAAACGTTTTACCCAAGTTAAACAATTTAAAGGCAACGCTTCCAAATACTAATTGAGTGTACGTAAAAAAGGTGATGAAGGTAGGAAACAACATCTCCACTTCGCTGATCCTCAACACTGGGGCCCCACAAGGGTGCGTGCTCAGCCCCCTCCTGTACTCCCTGTTCACCCATGACTGCGTGGCCACGCACGCCTCCAACACAATCATCAAGTTTGCAGACGACACAACAGTAGTAGGCCTGATTACCAACAATGACGAGACAGCCTATAGGGAGGAGGTGAGGGCTCTGGGAGTGTGGTGCCAGGAAAATAACCTCTCACTCAACGTCAACAAAACAAAAGGAGATGATCGTGGACTTCAGGAAACAGCACAGGGAGCACGCCCCTATCCACATCGACGGGACTGCAGTGGAGAAGGTGGAAAGCTTCAAGTTCCTTGGCGTACACATCACTGATAAACTGAAATGGTCCACCCACGCAGACAGTGTGGTGAAGAAGCCGCAACAGAGCATCTTCAACCTCAGGAGGCTGAAGACATTTAGCTTGGCACCTAAAACCCTCACAAACTTTTACAGATGCACAATTGAGAGCATCCTGTCGGGCTGTATCACCGCCTGGTACGGCAACTGCACAGCCCGCAACCACAGGGCTCTCCAGAGGGTGGTGCGGTCTGCCGAACACATTACCGGGGGCAAACTACCCGCCCTCCATGACACATACAGCAAGATCATCAAGGACATCAACCACCCAAGCCACTGCCTGTTCACCCCGCTATCATCCAGAAGGCGAGGTCAGTACAGGTGCATCAAAGCTGGGACCGAGAGAATGAAAAACAGCTTCTATCTGAAGGCCATCAGACTGTTAAATAGCCATCACTAACTAGCACATTAGAGGCTGCTACTGCCTATTGAAATCACTGGCCACTTTAAGAAATGGAACACTAGTCACTTTAATAATGTTTACATATCTTGCATTACTCATCTCATATGTATATACTGTATTCTATAATATTCTACTGTATCTTAGTCCATGCCGCTCTGTCATTGCTTGTCCATATATGTATATATTCTTAATTCCATTCCTTACTTAGATTTGTGTGTATTGGGAATATGTTGTGAAATTGTTAGATATTACTTGCTAGATATTACTGCACTGTCGGAGCTAGAAGCACAAGCATTTACCTACACCCGCAATAACATCTGTTAAACACATGTATGTGACAAATAACATTTGATTTGAAGTTACGTAAAACCATAGAGATCCAACCCGTCTCTTTAATCAAGTTCAGTAAAACCATAGAGATCCAACCCATCTCTTTAATCAAGTTCAGTAAAACCATAGAGATCCAACCAGTCTCTTTAAAAAGTTCAGTAAAACCATAGAGATCCAACCCGTCTCTTTAATCAAGATCAGCGAAAGCATTGAGATCCAACCCGTCTCTTTAATGAAGTTCAGCGAAACCATAGAGATCCAACCCGTCTCTTTAATCAAGTTCAGCGAAAGCATAGAGATCCAACCTGTCTCGTTAATCAAGTTCAGTAAAACCATAGAGATCCAACCCGTCTCGTTAATCAAGTTCAGCGAAAGCATAGAGATCCAACCCGTCTCGTTAATCAAGTTCAGCGAAAGCATAGAGATCCAACCTGTCTCGTTAATCAAGTTCAGCGAAACCATAGAGATCCAACCCGTCTCTTTAATCAAGTTCAGCGAAAGCATAGAGATCCAACCCGTCTCTTTTATCAAGTTCAGCGAAACCATAGAGATCCAACCCATCTCTTTAATCAAGTTCAGCGAAAGCATAGAGATCCAACCCGTCTCTTTAATCAAGTTCAGCGAAAGCATAGAGATCCAACCC
This sequence comes from Coregonus ussuriensis, assembly GCA_031479575.1. Taxonomy (NCBI): domain Eukaryota; kingdom Metazoa; phylum Chordata; class Actinopteri; order Salmoniformes; family Salmonidae; genus Coregonus; species Coregonus ussuriensis. Next base: position 46,358,530 of record CM062477.1, on the reverse strand, counting down.
GTCTCTTTAATCAAGTTCAGCGAAAGCATAGAGATCTTTAATCAAGTTCAGTAAAACCATAGAGATCCAACCCGTCTCTTTAATCAAGTTCAGTAAAACCATAGACTTTAATCAAGATCAGCGAAAGCATAGAGATCCAACCAGTCTCGTTAATCAAGTTCAACGAAACCATAGAGATCCAACCCATCTCGTTAATCAAGTTCAGCAAAACCATAGAGATCCAACCCGTCTCTTTAATCAAGTTCAGTAAAACCATAGAGATCCAACCCGTCTCTTTAATCAAGTTCAGCGAAAACATAGAGATCCAAACCGTCTCGTTAATCAAGTTCAGTAAAACCATAGAGATCCAACCCGTCTCGTTAATCAAGTTCAGCGAAAGCATAGAGATCCAACCCGTCTCTTTAATCAAGTTCAGCGAAAGCATAGAGATCCAACCCGTCTCTTTAATCAAGTTCAGTGAAAGCATAGAGATCCAACCCGTCTCTTTAATCAAGTTCAGTAAAACCATAGAGATCCAACCCGTCTCTTTAATCAAGTTCAGTAAAACCATAGAGATCCAACCCGTCTGGTTAATCAAGTTCAGCGAAAACATAGAGATCCAACCCGTCTCTTTAATCAAGTTCAGTAAAACCATAGAGATCCAACCCGTCTCGTTAATCAAGTTCAGCGAAAGCATAGAGATCCAACCCGTCTCTTTAATCAAGTTCAGCGAAAGCATAGAGATCCAACCCGTCTCTTTAATCAAGTTCAGTAAAACCATAGCGATCCAACCCGTCTCTTTAATCAAGTTCAGTAAAACCATAGAGATCCAACCCGTCTCTTTAATCAAGTTCAGCGAAAACATAGAGATCCAACCCGTCTCTTTAATCAAGTTCAGTGAAAGCATAGAGATCCAACCCGTCTCTTTAATCAAGTTCAGTAAAACCATAGAGATCCAACCCGTCTCTTTAATCAAGTTCAGTAAAACCATAGAGATCCAACCCGTCTGGTTAATCAAGTTCAGCGAAAACATAGAGATCCAACCCGTCTCTTTAATCAAGTTCAGTAAAACCATAGAGATCCAACCCGTCTCGTTAATCAAGTTCAGCGAAAGCATAGAGATCCAACCCGTCTCTTTAATCAAGTTCAGCGAAAGCATAGAGATCCAACCCGTCTCTTTAATCAAGTTCAGCGAAAGCATAGAGATCTTTAATCAAGTTCAGTAAAACCATAGAGATCCAACCCGTCTCTTTAATCAAGTTCAGTAAAACCATAGAGATCTTTAATCAAGATCAGCGAAAGCATAGAGATCCAACCAGTCTCGTTAATCAAGTTCAGCAAAACCATAGAGATCCAACCCGTCTCTTTAATCAAGTTCAGTAAAACCATAGAGATCCAACCCGTCTCTTTAATCAAGTTCAGCGAAAGCATAGAGATCCAACCCGTCTCTTTAATCAAGTTACAGACTCTTCAGAAGTACTGCATCAGTGTTTAAGTGTTCTGGCTCTAAAATTACTCTCTCGTTGTTTTTCAATCCATTACTGGACACCATTAGCTCCAAACTCAGTTTACTCTCATCTGACTAAGTCATTTATCCAATTCAATGCCTCTTTAGAAGTACTTTTGTCATGCCCCATCTCCAACTGTGTGTTGAGCCGGGCCTCTTGTGTACGAACATGTCATTAAGCATTTGGACAAAAAAAAACACTACTAAGATCTGTTAAATCAAGTCTACATATATGGTCAGCCTTAAAAAGACCACCATCTTTAAAAATAATGATGCTTTACATATTTTATTTTTTTTAAGATTATGCTTTCAAAAGATAATTCAAAAAGATAAGATTTGAAAAGGAAGGTGAGTTCTTCATTCTCACAGATCAATCCAACTGTTGTTTCACTCAGATTCTTTCTCTCTATCCTTTTTACCTGAATAGTCAAACAAATACTCCCGACTCCCATTTTCCAACTATGGGAGTGCTGATGGCTTTTGTCAACTCTTCCCGCTCCTCGTCAATAGAGATTCACTGAGGAATGCCTTGACCTGCTCTAGCCCCTGCTTTATGTGCCATGCAGCCATACAACCATACAATACCATTCAAGGTTATCATTGAAAAGGCCAGAGAGGCCACTGAGAGAGAAAGAGTGGGGGTTAGCTAAAGCTGGTGCAAGTTGTGGGACTAGAGAGAGAGAGAGAGAGAGAAAGAGAGAGAGAGAGAAAGAGAGAGAGAGATGTACAGACTTAGTGAGCATGACCTTGCTATTAAGAGAGGTCGCCGTAGGCAAACCTGGCTATGTGCACACTGCCCACAAAATGAAGACAGGCTATGTGCACAATGCCCACAAAATGAAGACAGGCTATGTGCACAATGCCCACAAAATGAGGTGGAATTAGACCCAACCAAATCATGAGAAAACAAAAAGAGAATTACTTGACACATTGGAAAGAACAAACAAAAAAACAGAGCAAACTAGAATACTATTTGGCCCTAAACAGAGAGTACACAGTGGCAGAATACCTGACCACTGTGACTGACCCAAACTTAAGGAAAGCTTTGACTATGTACAGACTCAGTGAGCATAGCCTTGCTATTGAGAAAGGCAGCCGTAGGCAGACCTGGCTCTCAAGAGAAGACAGGCTATGTGCACACTGCCCTCAAAAGGAGGTGGAAACTGAGCTGCACTTCCTAACCTCCTGCCAAATGTATGACCATATTAGAGACACATATTTCTCTCAGATTACAGTGATCCACAAAGAATTCGAAAACAAAAACCCAATTTTGATAAACTCCCTTATCTACTGGGTGAAAAACCACAGTGTGCCATCAAAGCTGCAAGATTTGTGACCTGTTGCCACAAGAAAAGGGCAACCAGTGAAGAACAAACACCATTGTAAATACAACCCATATTTATTTATTTTCCCTTTTGTAGTTTAACTATTTGCACATCGTTACAACACTGTATATATATATACATAATATGACATTAGAAATGTCTCTATTCCTTGGGAACTTGTGAGTGTAATGTTTACTGTTAATTTTGTTTTGTTTATTTCACTTTGGTTTATTTTTTAAAAAACATTTTAGTCATTTAGCAGACGCTCTAATCCAGAGCGATTTACAGTTAAGTGAGTGCATACATTATTTTTCATACTGGCCCCCCCGTGGGAAACGAACCCACAACCCTGGCGTTGCAAACGCCATGCTCTACCAACTGAACTACATCCCTGCCGGCCATTCCCTCCCCTACCCTTGACGACGCTGGGCCAATTGTGCGCCGCCCCATGGGTCTCCCGGTCGCGGCCGGCTACGACAGAGCCTGGATTCGAACCAGGATCTCTAGCCTTAGACCACTGCGCCACTCGGGAGACCACTTGCTTTGGCAATGTACACATATGTTCTGATGTTGATCACATGCACAGTATGAACACTGACCTCAACCATTAATGCTATTTTAACTCCCTCTCAATCCTTCTCACAGCTTTTATCTGAGAGGGGAAAAAAATAGGTTCCCAGGTTTTTCTGAGCCCTACACAAACAGTCTTTGTGTCTGTTCTCAAGGAGTCATCTTGGTTCATTGGTCATTACCATGATAGCTGCAAATCCAAAACCAACATCTCTACATCTGAAAGAGCTTTAAAACAGCTTTAAAATGACTACATAACAGCTCTTCACTACAGTCCATCTCCTTTTCTTTGGTTTCGCTCTACCAGATTGTGAGTTTGGCAGGACGTCTCGGTTCACCTCCTCCTGTTAGTATAATGTTCTCTATCTATCGCCTTTAAAAGTTTTAACAGGATCAGGACAGAGTGTGTTGGAGGGAGATTTATTCCACAGCGTGTGCGTCTGTGTGTGTGTGTGTGTGTGTGTGTGTGTGTGTGTGTGTGAGCTTATCGATGGTGAGCGCTCCAGATAATCCCGTGGGAAGATGTTGGGAGATTCTACTAGAGACGGAGGGATGGAATGATGGAGGGAGAGTGGGGGGTGGGTGTGGGGGTTGGAGCTGAGACGGATGGGGGTTGGTAGGAGAGGCCCATGTGGGGGGTGGGTGTGGGGGTTGGAGCTGAGACGGATGGGGGTTGGTAGGAGAGGCCCATGTGGGGGGGTGGGTGTGGGGGTTGGAGCTGAGACGGATGGGGGTTGGTAGGAGAGGCCCATGTGGGGGGTGGGTGTGGGGGTTGGAGCTGAGACGGATGGGGGTTGGTAGGAGAGGCCCATGTGGGGGGTGGGTGTGGGGGTTGGAGCTGAGACGGATGGGGGTTGGTAGGAGAGGCCCATGTGGGGGGTGGGTGTGGGGGTTGGAGCTGAGACGGATGGGGGTTGGTAGGAGAGGCCCATGTGGGGGGTGGGTGTGGGGGTTGGAGCTGAGACGGATGGGGGTTGGTAGGAGAGGCCCATGTGGGGGGTGGGTGTGGGGGTTGGATTGGAGCTGAGACGGATGGGGGTTGGTAGGAGAGGCCCATGTGGGGGGTGGGTGTGGGGGTTGGAGCTGAGACGGATGGGGGTTGGTAGGAGAGGCCCATGTGGGGGGTGGGTGTGGGGGTTGGAGCTGAGACGGATGGGGGTTGGTAGGAGAGGCCCATGTGGGGGGTGGGTGTGGGGGTTGGAGCTGAGACGGATGGGGGTTGGTAGGAGAGGCCCATGTGGGGGGTGGGTGTGGGGGTTGGAGCTGAGACGGATGGGGGTTGGTAGGAGAGGCCCATGTGGGGGGTGGGTGTGGGGGTTGGAGCTGAGACGGATGGGGGTTGGTAGGAGAGGCCCATGTGGGGGGTGGGTGTGGGGGTTGGAGCTGAGACGGATGGGGGTTGGTAGGAGAGGCCCATGTGGGGGGTGGGTGTGGGGGTTGGAGCTGAGACGGATGGGGGTTGGTAGGAGAGGCCCATGTGGGGGGTGGGTGTGGGGGTTGGAGCTGAGATGAGACGGATGGGGGTTGGTAGGAGAGGCCCATGTGGGGGGTGGGTGTGGGGGTTGGAGCTGAGACGGATGGGGGTTGGTAGGAGAGGCCCATGTGGGGGGTGGGTGTGGGGGTTGGAGCTGAGACGGATGGGGGTTGGTAGGAGAGGCCCATGTGGGGGGTGGGTGTGGGGGTTGGAGCTGGAGCTGAGACGGATGGGGGTTGGTAGGAGAGGCCCATGTGGGGGGTGGGTGTGGGGGTTGGAGCTGAGACGGATGGGGGTTGGTAGGAGAGGCCCAGGGAAAGTTGGGATTCATGTGTCTATCTACTGATTCCAGCTGTCTAGAGAGTCATCTGAAGACGTGGTCTCGGTTTTCATGTTGGGAGAGTTGAGGAGGATAAGAAGAAGAGAGAACCCAAACATTCTGCTGAGAGAAGCCAGACAGCACACACTGGCAGTCTGTCTGCTATGGAAACACACTGGCAGTCTGTCTGCTATGGAAACACACTGGCAGTCTGTCTGCTATGGAAACACACTGGCAGTCTGTCTGCTATGGAAACACACTGGCAGTCTGTCTGCTATGGAAACACACTGGCAGTCTGTCTGCTATGGAAACACACTGGCAGTCTGTCTGCTATGGAAACACACTGGCAGTCTGTCTGCTATGGAAACACACGGGCAGTCTGTCTGCTATGGAAACACACTGGCAGTCTGTCTGCTATGGAAACACACTGGCAGTCTGTCTGCTATGGAAACACACTGGCAGTCTGTCTGCTATGGAAACACACTGGCAGTCTGTCTGCTATGGAATCACACTGGTAGTCTGTCTGCTATGGAAACACACTGGCAGTCTGTCTGCTATGGAAACACACTGGCAGTCTGTCTGCTATGGAAACACACTGGCAGTCTGTCTGCTATGGAAACACACTGGCAGTCTGTCTGCTATGGAAACACACTGGCAGTCTGTCTGCTATGGAAACACACTGGCAGTCTGTCTGCTATGGAAACACACTGGCAGTGCAGTCTGTCTGCTATGGAAACACACTGGCAGTCTGTCTGCTATGGAAACACACTGGCAGTCTGTCTGCTATGGAAACACACTGGCAGTCTGTCTGCTATGGAAACACACTGGCAGTCTGTCTGCTATGGAAACACACTGGCAGTCTGTCTGCTATGGAAACACACTGGCAGTCTGTCTGCTATGGAAACACACTGGCAGTCTGTCTGCTATGGAAACACACTGGCAGTCTGTCTGCTATGGAAACACACTGGCAGTCTGTCTGCTATGGAATCACACTGGTAGTCTGTCTGCTATGGAAACACACTGGCAGTCTGTCTGCTATGGAAACACACTGGCAGTCTGTCTGCTATGGAAACACACTGGCAGTCTGTCTGCTATGGAAACACACTGGCAGTCTGTCTGCTATGGAAACACACTGGCAGTCTGTCTGCTATGGAAACACACTGGCAGTCTGTCTGCTATGGAAACACACTGGCAGTCTGTCTGCTATGGAAACAAAACACACTGGCAGTCTGTCTGCTATGGAAACACACTGGTAGTCTGTCTGCTATGGAAACACACTGGTAGTCTGTCTGCTATGGAAACACACTGGCAGTCTGTCTGCTATGGAAACACACTGGCAGTCTGTCTGCTATGGAAACACACTGGTAGTCTGTCTGCTATGGAAACACACTGGCAGTCTGTCTGCTATGGAAACACACTGGCAGTCTGTCTGCTATGGAAACACACTGGCAGTCTGTCTGCTATGGAAACACACTGGTAGTCTGTCTGCTATGGAAACACACTGGCAGTCTGTCTGCTATGGAAACACACTGGCAGTCTGTCTGCTATGGAAACACACTGGTAGTCTGTCTGCTATGGAAACACACTGGTAGTCTGTCTGCTATGGAAACACACTGGTAATCTGTCTGCTATGGAAACACACTGGCAGTCTGTCTGCTATGGAATCACACTGGCAGTCTGTCTGCTATGGAAACACACTGGCAGTCTGTCTGCTATGGAATCACACTGGTAGTCTGTCTGCTATGGAAACACACTGGTAGTCTGTCTGCTATGGAAACACACTGGTAGTCTGTCTGCTATGGAAACACACTGGCAGTCTGTCTGCTATGGAATCACACTGGTAGTCTGTCTGCTATGGAAACACACTGGCAGTTTGTCTGCTATGGAAACACACTGGTAGTCTGTCTGCTATGGAATCACACTGGTAGTCTGTCTGCTATGGAAACACACTGGCAGTCTGTCTGCTATGGAAACACACTGGCAGTCTGTCTGCTATGGAAACACACTGGCAGTCTGTCTGCTATGGAAACACACTGGTAGTCTGTCTGCTATGGAAACACACTGGTAGTCTGTCTGCTATGGAAACACACTGGCAGTCTGTCTGCTATGGAAACACACTGGCAGTCTGTCTGCTATGGAAACACACTGGCAGTCTGTCTGCTATGGAAACACACTGGCAGTCTGTCTGCTATGGAAACACACTGGCAGTCTGTCTGCTATGGAAACACACTGGCAGTCTGTCTGCTATGGAAACACACTGGTAGTCTGTCTGCTATGGAAACACACTGGCAGTCTGTCTGCTATTGAAACACACTGGCAGTCTGTCTGCTATGGAAACACACTGGTAGTCTGTCTGCTATGGAAACACACTGGCAGTCTGTCTGCTATGGAAACACACTGTCAGTCTGTCTGCTATGGAAACACACTGGCAGTCTGTCTGCTATGGAAACACACTGGCAGTCTGTCTGCTATGGAAACACACTGGCAGTCTGTCTGCTATGGAAACACACTGGCAGTCTGTCTGCTATGGAAACACACTGGCAGTCTGTCTGCTATGGAATCACACTGGTATTCTGTCTGCTATGGAAACACACTGGCAGTCTGTCTGCTATGGAAACACACTGGCAGTCTGTCTGCTATGGAAACACACTGGCAGTCTGTCTGCTATGGAAACACACAGGCAGTCTGTCTGCTATGGAAACACACTGGTAGTCTGTCTGCTATGGAAACACACTGGCAGTCTGTCTGCTATGGAAACACACTGGCAGTCTGTCTGCTATGGAATCACACTTGCAGTCTGTCTGCTATAGAATCACACTGGCAGTCTGTCTGCTATGGAAACACACTGGCAGTCTGTCTGCTATGGAAACACACTGGCAGTCTGTCTGCTATGGAATCACACTGGCAGTCTGTCTGCTATGGAAACACACTGGTAGTCTGTCTGCTATGGAAACACACTGGCAGTCTGTCTGCTATGGAAACACACTGGCAGTCTGTCTGCTATGGAAACACACTGGCAGTCTGTCTGCTATGGAAACACACTGGTAGTCTGTCTGCTATGGAAACACACTGGTAGTCTGTCTGCTATGGAAACACACTGGCAGTCTGTCTGCTATGGAAACACACTGGCAGTCTGTCTGCTATGGAAACACACTGGCAGTCTGTCTGCTATGGAAACACACTGGTAGTCTGTCTGCTACTATGGAAACACACTGGCAGTCTGTCTGCTATGGAAACACACTGGCAGTCTGTCTGCTATGGAAACACACTGGCAGTCTGTCTGCTATGGAAACACACTGGCAGTCTGTCTGCTATGGAAACACACTGGCAGTCTGTCTGCTATGGAAACACACTGGTAGTCTGTCTGCTATGGAAACACACTGGCAGTCTGTCTGCTATGGAAACACACTGGCAGTCTGTCTGCTATGGAAACACACTGGTAGTCTGTCTGCTATGGAAACACACTGGCAGTCTGTCTGCTATGGAAACACACTGGCAGTCTGTCTGCTATGGAAACACACTGGCAGTCTCTTCTGTTGATGGTCTGTTCCCACGGGAGTGATGGTGACAGAGACACAGGCTCAATTTGTACCATGCCCTCATGTCAGTCCTGTCACCCTCCATGCCTCCCCCTGACCTTCTGACCTCTCGCTCTCCATTTCTCTCTTCTTCATTCCTCCATCCCTCCCTCCCTGGACCGGACCAGGTCGTAAAGAGCAGCTTCTGTCATATTGATCTGTTTTCAGCCCTTTTCGTTCTCCAGGCCTCCTGTCTGTCAATACCAGGAATGTGTCCCAAATTGTACCCTATTCACTAAATATGGCTCTGGTCAAAAGTAGTGCTGGTCAAAAGTAGTGCACTACATAGGGAATAGGGGATCCATTTAGGACGCAAATCCCAGGGCTTATCTAATCAAGCACTTAATGAATCATCTCCAGTTTACCAGCCAGACGGTCATTAACGAACAGGCCAATTACAAGAGGAAATTAAACGTGTCCTTCACTGGGCACTGAGAATGGGCCATCAATAACAACATGATGGATAATACAGTGTGTACTGTAGGAATGGGCCATCAATGGGCCATCAATAACAACATGATGGATAATACAGTGTGTACTGTAGGAATGGGCCATCAATGGGCCATCAATAACAAAATGATGGATAATACAGTGTGTACTGTAGGAATGGGCCATCAATGGATGGGCCATCAATAACAAAATGATGGATAATACAGTGTGTACTGTAGGAATGGGCCATCAATGGGCCATCAATAACAACATGATGGATAATACAGTGTGTACTGTAGGAATGGGCCATCAATGGGCCATCAATAACAACATGATGGATAATACAGTGTGTACTGTAGGAATGGGCCATCAATGGGCCATCAATAACAACATGATGGATAATACAGTGTGTACTGTAGGAATGGGCCATCAATGGGCCATCAATAACAACGTGATGGATAATACAGTGTGTACTGTAGGAATGGGCCATCAATGGGCCATCAATAACAACATGATGGATAATACAGTGTGTACTGTAGGAATGGGCCATCAATGGGCCATCAATAACAACATGATGGATAATACAGTGTGTACTGTAGGAATGGGCCATCAATGGGCCATCAATAACAACATGATGGATAATACAGTGTGTACTGTAGGAATGGGCCATCAATGGGCCATCAATAACAACATGATGGATAATACAGTGTGTACTGTAGGAATGGGCCATCAATGGGCCATCAATAACAACATGATGGATGATACAGTGTCTACTGCAGGAGCATATGGAACAGTTGATAATAAACAACGGTTGTCTCCCAAACGGTACCCTATTCCCTATGAAGTGCACTATGGTACCCTATTCCCTATGAAGTGCACTACGGTACCCTATTCCCTATGTAGTGCACTATATAGGAAATAGGGTGCACTTTGGGACACATCAAATATTGTGCGTGATGATCCATCTACCTGACGGTTAGCTTTCTTTCTTCATGCTACAAAGGATTTAGCTCAATGATCTCACACCTCATAATAAAACAGGACATTTTATAAATGTGTTGACTAATAGGATGAAGCTTTCATGGAAATGGAGAGGCTTTAGTCTTCAGAGAGCCTCAGGTTCCTACGGGCCCTGGTCAAAAGTAGTGCACTATATAGGGAATAGGGTGCCATTTGGGACTCAACGTCTGAGTCGCCAAGGTCAGAGACCTTCTCTGTGACTTCAACCATGTCCTGTCTGTCTGCTCCAGACCTTAGTTCACAACACTTCTTCTAAACTCGGAAAAAAATTGGACACAAATTGTGTGTGTGTGTGTTTGTACATGTGTGTACGGGCGTGTGTGTATGTGCGTGTTTCTGAATGCATGTTTGAGAGTGTGTGCTGTGTGTGGCCCGCCCTCCCCCTCCTTTGTTTGCAGTAAGACGAGAAGTCAAATAGGAAAACTTTCAAAAACATCTTGAGAAGAAAGAAGAGGAGAGAGAGAATGTAGCAGAGCCTGTGAGATTCTCTCTTCTCCCATTCCTCAAATGTCCCTCTCTCTCTCTTCTAGCCTTCCATAAAAAAATGTAGAAACTGAAAACACTCCTTTGCTGAAGTAGCTAACAGACATAAAGGACTTCATGTAATGTCAGTGAGAGAATACTAACCATCAAAGCATCCGCTAAACAATCCTTTGCTTCCACTAGAATCTTAGGAATGAAGTAGCTAACAGACACCAATGACCTCCTGTAATGTCAGTGTTAGAACTACAACAAAGTGAGCTAACAAACATAGAACGACCTCAGACACAAGCCATGGTCTCTCGGGAGAAACAAAGATCAACAAAATGTGAGGGGGGGGGGGGGGGGGGAGAGAGACAGAGAGAGAGAGCGTTAAAAGCCTTAAATCTCCTCTCTGATGCACTGGATGTAAAAAATAAAGAAGTTCAAAGGAATATTGGCATACTCTATAGAAGGATATAAGGGTATGTCTCATGGCGGAGCAGTCCTCTTGCAGGGGGTCAGCATATTTCCCAGGACCTGCCTGGGAAGCTCAATGCAGAGAGAGGGAAGAGAGGGAAGCTCAATGCACATAGGAAGAGAGGGAAACTCAATGCCCATAGGAAGAGAGGGAAGCTCAATGCCCATAGGAAGAGAGGGAAGCTCAATGCCCATAGGAAGAGAGGGAAACTCAATGCCCATAGGAAGAGGGAAGCTCAATGCCCATAGGAAGAGAGGGAAACTCAATGCCCATAGGAAGAGAGGGAAACTCAATGATGGAGGCCACTGTGTTCTTGGGGACCTTCAATACTGCAGAAATGTTTTGGTACCCTTCTCCAGATCTGTGCCTCGACACAATCCTGTTTCGGAGCTCTACGGACAATTCCTTTGACCTCATGGCTTGGATTTTGCTCTGACATGCAATGTCAACTGTGGGACCCTATATAGACAGGTGTGTGCCTTTCCAAATCATGTCCAATCACTTGAGTTTTTCACAGATGGACTCCAATCAAGTTGTAGAAACATCTCAAGGATGATCAATGGAAACAGGATGCACCTGAGCTCAATTTCGAGTCACACAGCAAAGGGTCTGAATACTTATGTAAATTAGGTATTTCTGTTTATTATTTGTAATAAAATAGGCAAACATTTCTAAAAACCTGTTTTCACTTTGGCATTATGGAGTATTGTGTGTAGATTGATAAAAATATTTATATTTACTCAATTTTAGAAGAAGACTGTAACGTAACAAAATGTGGAAAAAGTCAAGGGGTCTGAATACTTTCCAAATGCACTGTATATAATTCCAGTGGTTTTCATGGCTTTCTGAATGGCACCCTATTCCCTATATAGTGCACTACTTTTGACCAGGATCCATAGGGCTCTGGTCAAAAGTAGTGCACTAGGTAGAGAATAGGGTGCCATTTGGGACAGGCCCTTTCTCTGCCGTTACAAAACCAGTCCCATAACCTGTATGTTGAGTTGGGGAGATAAGATCTATGGTTCTTCATTCATTCTCTACCTGGAAAGTCGTCGGTTTGGAAATGGCCTCAGGCAGACCTTAGGCTTTCATCTCATCTTCTTTCTTTATCCAGAATTGACATATTTGTGGGATTGGTTGTTCTATGAGAGTGAGTGAGTGAGTGAGTGAGTGAGTATATAATATAATATGAGTGAGTGAGTGAGTGAGTGAGAGAGAGAGAGAGAGAGAAAGAAAAAAGAGAGAGAGATAGAGAGAGAGATAGAGAAAGAGAAAGACTTTCCAGGTCGTTTATGTTGGTTTCTCCGTCAGAAGGTGATGACTGACGTGTGTTTTGACAGGTGGTTTCACTCAAGCTGAGGGTTATGAGGTCATGGGAGAGACACCATTGGATTTATTTAACCATCTGATCCAGGTCACGTCCCAAATGGCAGTGCACTACTTTGAAGCAGGGCCCATAGGGCTTTCATCAAAAGTAGTGCACTATATAGGGAATAGGGTGCTATTGGGGACACATGCCCAGTCACTCTTGTTGATGTCCTGAAGCAAACTAAAACAAACAGATTTCCAAATCTATATCAACACAACCTCAGGGTCTTTGGTGTACCTCAGTAACAATCAAACAACCCAGTCAAAAGTTAGTGAATGACGAACAAGCATGCAATCTGCTTGAAGACTCCCCTATTGGCTCTAATCAGTTGGTTGACTGTCCTTCCTGTCTTTGTCACATACTCACTCGTTCAATCCAGTGACAATTCTGTTTTATTACTTTATACTGTAACAGTCAGCCATCTTGACTTTCCATCTCCACATTGGTTTACCAGACAAAACCCAGAATAAATAGAGCATTCAAGGTCGTGAAGTAATGTGGTTCTGAAAACACAAGAGAGCTGAGAACCCTGGTAACTGGTAAAACAGGGCGGAGCCATGGCGGTCGGCCTAACATCTCTGTTTGTAACGCCATAGACCATTACAGCACACATTCCTTCTAGAAACATCTGGACTCCATCATCAGGCTCTGCTGTATTAGTGTAAGGGAACGCTTGGCTATAAAGAGAGCGATGTAGAGGCTCTGACACACCATTAGCGTACGCTAGCCGAGAACACCTCAGAACCAGGGGGCGTCATTTCAGCTAAACCTAGGGTATGGCAAAGTGATTAAAAAACAAAAACATTGAATCTCATTTATTGCATTTCCTACACGATTTAAAAACTCTACAATGCACTTTGGAGAACAGCCAAAACAAGCTAAATTGACTCCAGCCATTTTCACCTCAGTCAATAGGAGACTTAACATTCTACAAACAACATCCAAGAATTAGCTGCTATGCACTAGCTCAGCACCGGGATTAAACCTCTAGTTTAGCAGTTACTCAGCCAAAGCCATCTACCAGAGCCATCTTTACCTCTTGCACTGTTTTGAGAATAAGTCACGCTGCCCCCTGCTGTTGCATCAATGAGCTCTCCATTAAGTCAGCCATCCATCCTTCCCTCCCGCCCACTCCCAGGCATCGGCATGGTCCTAGTCACCCTCTTATACCACTAAAGACTGGATTGGAATATTAGTAGCCAATTTTTTTTAAATGGTTGGCGTTGAGTTAGGGTACTGCCATATCCTGCCACACCCATTTGACACCCCTGCTCCAAACAGAGAGCCGGCTGTAATTTTGCGAACCGAGTGCACACCGTGAGAAAATGGCAGCAGACATCTACAGCCTGTGGAAAAGCTTGTTTGACTGGAGCCAAACTGCCAACTGGAAAACTGCCAACTGCAAAACTGCCAACTGTAAAACTGCCAACTGTAAAACTGCCAAGCTGCCAATCTGCAAAACTGCCAAACTGCCAAGCTGCCAAACTGCCAAGCTGCCAAACTGCCAAGCTGCCAAACTGCCAAGCTGCCAAGCTGCCAAACTGCCAAGCTGTCACTACAGAGGAAAATGTAGGTGTTGCTACTCGCTCCCAAAGCCATATTTACATTGCTGTTATTATGTCACTATAACTTCACAAGGCGTTTCAGAACAAAGCCTTCACCAGGGGGGTTGTCTGTCAGGGGATAGTTCCCAGCTGCTGTATTGGACCCATAGGATCTATGGGCTAGTGGGAATGTGATTAGGACACATAGGATCTATGGGCTAGTGGGGCTGTATAGGACCCATAGGATCTATGGACTAGTGGTGCTGTATTGGACCCATAGGATCTATGGACTAGTGGGGCTGTATTGGACCCATAGGATCTATGGACTAGTGGTGCTGTATAGGACCCATAGGATCTATGGACTAGTGGGGCTGTATAGGACCCATAGGATCTATGGACTAGTGGGGCTGTATAGGACCCATAGGATCTATGGACTAGTGGGGCTGTATAGGACCCATAGGATCTATGGACTAGTGGTGCTGTATAGGACCCATAGGATCTATGGACTAGTGGTGCTGTATAGGACCCATAGGATCTATGGACTAGTGGTGCTGTATAGGACCCAGAGGATCTATGGACTAGTGGGGCTGTATAGGACCCATAGGATCTATGGACTAGTGGGGCTGTATAGGACCCATAGGATCTATGGACTAGTGGTGCTGTATAGGACCCATAGGATCTATGGACTAGTGGGGATGTATAGGACCCATAGGATCTATGGACTAGTGGTGCTGTATAGGACCCATAGGATCTATGGACTAGTGGGGCTGGGATTAGGACCCATAGGATCTATGGACTAGTGGTGCTGTATAGGACCCATAGGATCTATGGACTAGTGGTGCTGTATTGGACCCATAGGATCTATGGACTAGTGGGGCTGTATAGGACCCATAGGATCTATGGGCTAGTGGGGCTGTATAGGACCCATAGGATCTATGGACTAGTGGTGCTGTATAGGACCCATAGGATCTATGGACTAGTGGGGCTGTATAGGACCTACAGTGGGGAGAACAAGTATTTGATACACTGCTGATTTTGCAGGTTTTCCTACTTACAAAGCATGTAGAGGTCTGTAATTCTTATCATAGGTACACTTCAACTGTGAGAGACGGAATCTAAAACAAAAATCCAGAAAATCACATTGTATGATTTTTAAGTAATTAATTTGCATTTTATTGCATGACATAAGTATTTGATACATCAGAAAAGCAGAACTTAATATTTGGTACAGAAACCTTTGTTTGCAATTACAGAGATCATACGTTTCCTGTAGGTCTTGACCAGGTTTGCACACACTGCAGCAGGGATTTTGGCCCACTCCTCCATACAGACCTTCTCCAGATCCTTCAGGTTTCGGGGCTGTCGCTGGGCAATACGGACTTTCAGCTCCCTCCAAAGATTTTCTATTGGGTTCAGGTCTGGAGACTGGCTAGGCCACTCCAGGACCTTGAGATGCTTCTTACGGAGCCACTCCTTAGTTGCCCTGGCTGTGTGTTTCGGGTCGTTGTCATGCTGGAAGACCCAGCCACGACCCATCTTCAATGCTCTTACTGAGGGAAGGAGGTTGTTGGCCAAGATCTCGCGATACATGGCCCCATCCATCCTCCCCTCAATACGGTGCAGTCGTCCTCCCCTTTGCAGAAAAGCATCCCCAAAGAATGATGTTTCCACCTCTATGCTTCACGGTTGGGATGGTGTTCTTGGGGTTGTACTCATCCTTCTTCTTCCTCCAAACACGGCGAGTGGAGTTTAGACCAAAAAGCTCTATTTTTGTCTCATCAGACCACATGACCTTCTCCCATTCCTCCTCTGGATTATCCAGATGGTCATTGGCAAACTTCAGACGGGCCTGGACATGCGCTGGCTTGAGCAGGGGGACCTTGCGTGCACTGCAGGATTTTAATCCATGACGGCGTAGTGTGTTACTAATGGTTTTCTTTGAGACTGTGGTCCCAGCTCTCTTCAGGTCATTGACCAGGTCCTGCCGTGTAGTTCTGGGCTGATCCCTCACCTTCCTCATGATCATTGATGCCCCACGAGGTGAGATCTTGCATGGAGCCCCAGACCGAGGGTGATTGACCGTCATCTTGAACTTCTTCAATTTTCTAATAATTGCGCCAACAGTTGTTTGTTGCCTTCTCACCAAGCTGCTTGCCTATTGTCCTGTAGCCCATCCCAGCCTTGTGCAGGTCTACAATTTTATCCCTGATGTCCTTACACAGCTCTCTGGTCTTGGCCATTGTGGAGAGGTTGGAGTCTGTTTGATTGAGTGTGTGGACAGGTGTCTTTTATACAGGTAACGAGTTCAAACAGGTGCAGTTAATACAGGTAATGAGTGGAGAACATGGGGGCTTCTTAAAGAAAAACTAACAGGTCTGTGAGAGCCGGAATTCTTACTGGTTGGTAGGTGATCAAATACTTATGTCATGCAATAAAATGCAAATTAATTACTTAAAAATCATACAATGTGATTTTCTGGATTTTTGTTTTAGATTCCGTCTCTCACAGTTGAAGTGTACCTATGATAAAAATTACAGACCTCTACCATGCTTTGTAAGTAGGAAAACCTGCAAAATCAGCAGTGTATCAAATACTTGTTCTCCCCACTGTATAGGATCTATGGACTAGTGGGGCTGTATAGGACCCATAGGATCTATGGACTAGTGGGGATGTATAGGACCCATAGGATCTATGGACTAGTGGTGCTGTGATTAGGACCCATAGGATCTATGGACTAGTGGTGCTGTATAGGACCCATAGGATCTATGGACTAGTGGTGCTGTATTGGACCCATATGATCTATGGACTAGTGGTGCTGTATAGGACCCATAGGATCTATGGACTAGTGGGGCTGTGATTAGGACCTATAGGATCTATGGACTAGTGGTGCTGTATAGGACCCATAGGATCTATGGACTAGTGGTGCTGTATAGGACCCATAGGATCTATGGACTAGTGGGGCTGTATAGGACCCATAGGATCTATGGGCTAGTGGTGCTGTATAGGACCCATATGATCTATGGACTAGTGGTGCTGTATAGGACCCATAGGATCTATGGACTAGTGGGGCTGTATAGGACCCATAGGATCTATGGGCTAGTGGTGCTGGGATTAGGACCTATAGGATCTATGGACTAGTGGGGCTGTATAGGACCCATAGGATCTATGGACTAGTGGTGCTGTATAGGACCCATAGGATCTATGGACTAGTGGTGCTGTATAGGACCCATAGGATATATGGACTAGTGGGGCTGTATAGGACACATAGGATCTATGGACTAGTGGGGCTGTATAGGACCCATAGGATCTATGGACTAGTGGTGCTGTATAGGACCCATAGGATCTATGGACTAGTGGTGCTGTATTGGACCCATAGGATCTATGGACTAGTGGGGCTGTATAGGACCCATAGGATCTATGGACTAGTGGGGCTGTATAGGACCCAGAGGATCTATGGACTAGTGGTGCTGTATAGGACCCAGAGGATCTATGGACTAGTGGGGCTGTATAGGACCCATAGGATCTATGGACTAGTGGGGCTGTATAGGACCCATAGGATCTATGGACTAGTGGGGCTGTATAGGACCCATAGGATCTATGGACTAGTGGTGCTGTATAGGACCCATAGGATCTATGGACTAGTGGTGCTGTATAGGACCCATAGGATATATGGACTAGTGGGGCTGTATAGGACCCATAGGATCTATGGACTAGTGGTGCTGTATAGGACCCATAGGATCTATGGACTAGTGGTGCTGTATTGGACCCATAGGATCTATGGACTAGTGGTGCTGTATAGGACCCATAGGATCTATGGACTAGTGGTGCTGTATAGGACCCATAGGATCTATGGACTAGTGGGGCTGTATAGGACCCATAGGATCTATGGACTAGTGGGGCTGTATTGGACCCATAGGATCTATGGACTAGTGGTGCTGTATTGGACCCATAGGATCTATGGGCTAGTGGTGCTGGGATTAGGACCTATAGGATCTATGGACTAGTGGGGCTGTGATTAGGCTATCAGGTCATGTTTTCCGTCAGGTCATGTTAGCGTTACACGCCTTTAAAACGTACCCGCCATGACAGCTAACAGCTGGGCTTCTTTGGAGGACATTAAACATACCCGCCATGACAGCTAACAGCTGGGCTTCTTTGGAGGACATTAAACGTACCCGCCATGACAGCTAACAGCTGGGCTTCTTTGGAGGACATTAAACGTACCCGCCATGACAGCTAACAGCTGGGCTTCTTTGGAGGACATTAAACGTACCCGCCATGACAGCTAACAGCTGGGCTTTTTTGGAGGACATTAAACGTACCCGCCATGACAGCTAGGCTTCTTTGGAGGACATTAAACGTACCCGCCATGACAGCTAACAGCTGGGCTTCTTTGGAGGACATTAAACGTACCCGCCATGACAGCTAGGCTTCTTTGGAGGACATTAAACGTACCCGCCATGACAGCTAACAGCTGGGCTTCTTTGGAGGACATTAAATGTACCCGCCATGACAGCTAGGCTTCTTTGGAGGACATTAAACGTACCCGCCATGACAGCTAACAGCTGGGCTTCTTTGGAGGACATTAAACGTACCCGCCATGACAGCTAACAGCTGGGCTTCTTTGGAGGACATTAAACGTACCCGCCATGACAGCTAACAGCTGGGCTTCTTTGGAGGACATTAAACGTACCCGCCATGACAGCTAACAGCTGGGCTTCTTTGGAGGACATTAAACGTACCCGCCATGACAGCTAACAGCTGGGCTTCTTTGGAGGACATTGCGCAAATCATTAGAAAAGTAATCATTCACCTACTAAGGCCAAACAACTGACATAAATCCCATGATTTATTGATCACCCAGTTAGATCTGGAGTTTAAGTAGAAGCATGACTTTCAGGTAGAAAATAATTTGTTTAGCTCTGACATTGACTGCATTCTGTGAATCTGTAGCTACTGCCCTTTGATTAATGACTATGGCTCATTACAGAATCAAGATAGCTAGCTTAAAAATAGCTTTAAAATAGTTTGCAAAATAACTTTACCTAATCGATTTCGGTAGCTAAAAAAGAAAGACATTTAAACTTACCCCATGACATCTAACTGCTGGGTTTCTTTGGTGGACATTGGGCAAGACCTTCTAGACCTGTCTGCTGCCTTTGATACTGTGAACCATCAGATCCTCCTCTCCACCCTCTCCGAGCTGGGCATCTCCGGCGCGGCTCACTCTTGGATTGCGTCCTACCTGACCGGTCGCTCCTACCAAGTGGCGTGGCGAGAAGCTGTCTCCGCACCACGTGCTCTCACCACTGGTGTCCCCCAGGGCTCAGTTCTAGGCCCTCTCCTATTCTCGCTATACACCAAGTCACTTGGCTCTGTCATATCTTCACATGGCCTCTCCTATCATTGCTACGCTGATGACACACAACTAATCTTCTCCTTTCCCCCTTCTGATAACCAGGTGGCGAACCACATCTCTGCATGTCTGGCAGACATATCAGTATGGATGACGGATCACCATCTCAAGCTGAACCTTGGCAAGACGGAGCTCTTCCTCCCGGGGAAGGACTGCCTGTTCCATGATCTCGCCATCACGGTTGACAACTCCGTTGTGTCCTCCTCCCAGAGTGCGAAGAGCCTTGGCGTGACCCTGGACAACACCCTGTCGTTCTCCGCTAACATCAAGGCGGTGACCCGATCCTGTAGGTTCATGCTCTACAACATTCGTAGAGTACGACCCTGCCTTACACAGGAAGCGGCACAGGTCCTAATCCAGGCACTTGTCATCTCCCGTCTGGATCACTGCAATTCGCTGTTGGCTGGGCTCCCTGCCTGTGCCATTAAACCCCTACAACTCATCCAGAATGCCGCAGCCCGTCTGGTGTTCAACCTTCCCAAGTTCTCTCACGTCACCCCCCTCCTCCGCACACTCCACTGGCTTCCAGTTGAAGCTCGCATCTGTTACAAGACCATGGTGCTTGCCTATGGAGCTGTGAGGGGAACGGCACCTCCGTACCTTCAGGCTCTGATCAGTCCCTACACCCAAACGAGGGCATTGCGTTCATCCACCTCTGGAATGCTGGCTCCCCTTCCTCTGCGGAAGCATAGTTCCCGCTCAGCCCAGTCAAAACTGTTCGCTGCTCTGGCACCCCAATGGTGGAACAAGCTCCCTCACGACGCCAGGACAGCGGAGTCACTCACCACCTTCCGGAGACACTTGAAACCCCACCTCTTTAAGGAATACCTGGGATAGGATAAAGTAATCCTTCTACCCCTCCCTTACCCCAACCCACCCCCCCCCAAAAAAATAAAAAAAAATAATAATAAATAAAATAAAATTAAAATAAAACCAAAAAATTAAAAAATATAAAAAATAAACACATTGTATAGTGGTTATCCCACTGGCTATAAGGTGAACGCAACCACCTGTCAATTCAATTTGTAAGTCGCTCTGGATAAGAGCGTCTGCTAAATGACGTAAATGTAAATGTAATGTAAATGTGAATTGACAGGTGGTTGCGCCAGACAACACAGCCCATGTGAGCTGTCACCAAACAACCAGTATAGAATATACTGGTCTATGAAAACCTCATCTGATTGGTCAGAAGAAACAGGTCCCACCTCCAAGAGCTTCTGAGCGTGGGTTGGTGTACAGATGCAATTATTAAGTTTACGAATGTGATTACAACTACAAATTGTTTTTTTTTTCATGTTCACAACTAATCAGTTACATACTCGCAAATTGTGTTTAAAACTACAAATCTATTCTACATGCTCAAAGCATTGATTTACCTCCATACATTCTGACAGAGACCAATCTCCGTGACCTTCCCTCCATACTCTCTGTCAGTCTGGGTCCAACCTGGCCCCTCCTCCCCTGTCCCTGCTCTGTCTGATTAGTATTCAGTGAATTCATTAGGAGACAATCACTGCTGTCTGGTAACATGGGAACTCCTGACAGAGGGGAGGGGAGGTAGGGTTCAACCCAGCAGAAATGTCTCCTCAGTGGGGGGAGGGGAGCGAGGAGTAGCCCCCAACCACACCCATCCCCCCCACCAAATCCCCAACACCCCAATGTCACTGTGTCCTTCCTCTGAAAATGATATGATGATCCTCTGAAAATGATATGATGATCACAGAGAAAGCCAGGGTTTGGCTTTGGTTTCTCAAATACATATATTTCATAGGCTATATGATATATTTCTATAGGCTATATGATATATTTCTATAGGCTATATGATATATTTCTATAGGCTATATGATATATTTCTATAGGCTATATGATATATTTCTATATATATCTATGGTTTCTCACGTCTATATATGGCTATATATACACTGATCTTTTCATGACATAGACTGACCAGGTGAAAGCTATGATCCCTTATTGATGTCACGTGTTAAATCCACTTCAATCAGTGTAGATGAAGGGGAGGAGACAGGTTAAAGAAGGATTTTTAAGCCTTGAGACAATTGAGACATGGACTGTGTATGTGTGCCATTCAGAGCGTGAATGGGCAAGACAAAATATTTGAATGGGGTATGGTAGTAGATGCCAGGCGCACCGGTTTGAGTGTGTCAAGAACTGCAACACTGTTGGGTGGGGGTTCATGCTCAACCGTTTCCCGTGTGTATTAAGAATGGTCCACCACTCAAAGGACATCCAGCCAACTTGACACAACCGTGGGAAGCATTGGAGTCAACATGGGCCAGCATCCATGTGGAACGCTTTCAACACCTTGTAGAGTCCTTTAAAGGCTAGCTCAGTCCATACATCCCCTAAAGGCTAGCTCAGTCCATATATCCTCTAAAGGCTAGCTCAGTCCATATATCCCCTAAAGGCTAGCTCAGTCCATATATCCCCTAAAGGCTAGCTCAGTCCATATATCCCCTAAAGGCTAGCTCAGTCCATATATCCCCTAAAGGCTAGCTCAGTCCATATTTCCCCTAAAGGCTAGCTCAGTCCATATATCCTCTAAAGGCTAGCTCAGTCCATATATCCCCTAAAGGCTAGCTCAGTCCATATATCCCCTAAAGGCTAGCTCAGTCCATATATCCTCTAAAGGCTAGCTCAGTCCATATATCCTCTAAAGGCTAGCTCAGTCCATATATCCCCTAAAGGCTAGCTCAGTCCATATATCCCCTAAAGGCTAGCTCAGTCCATATATCCCCTAAAGGCTAGCTCAGTCCATATATCCCCTAAAGGCTAGCTCAGTCCATATATCCCCTAAAGGCTAGCTCAGTCCATATATCCCCTAAAGGCTAGCTCAGTCCATATATCCCCTAAAGGCTAGCTCAGTCCATATATCCCCTAAAGGCTAGCTCAGTCCATATATCCCCTAAAGGCTAGCTCAGTCCATATATCCCCTAAAGGCTAGCTCAGTCCATATATCCCCTAAAGGCTTGTTCAGTCCATATATCCTCTAAAGGCTAGCTCAGTCCATATATCCTCTAAAGGCTAGCTCAGTCCATATATCCTCTAAAGGCTAGCTCAGTCCATATATCCTCTAAAGGTTGGCTCAGTCCCTCCATCACCCTACCAGAGACTATTGTTGTGTGTTATCATAAAGTGTTTCTCCTTGTAAGTCATAAAAAATAGAAATGAGATCAGAGTTTCTCGCCCGCCGGGTCCATACATCCTTCACTGGTTCACTGGGGTTGTAGAATCCCTCAGTTTCTCACTAAGGTGTTTGTGTGTGTGTGTGTGTGTGTGTGTGTGTGTGCATGGTGTGTGTGTGTGTGTGTGTGTGTGTGTATGGTGTGTGTGTGTGTGTGTTGTAAAAACCAAGTGGACCCCTCTTTAAAGCCACCACCACTCGCTCTAATGGTTCATAAGTTAGCAGCTGAGGCTAGCCCTCCATGACAGGGTGTACTCAGAGATGAATCATCCCTTTGGAAAGCACTTACACCCTCCACCATAGTGAAAGCTGTGTTGACAGTCTAACGTGGTGCATAGAGACTATAGTGAAAGCTGTGTTGACAGTCTAACGTGGTGCATATAGACTATAGTGAAAGCTGTGCTGCTGACAGTCTAACGTGGTGCATAGAGACTATAGTGAAAGCTGTGTTGACAGTCTAACGTGGTGCATATAGACTATAGTGAAAGCTGTGCTGACAGTCTAACATGGTGCATATAAACTATAGTGAAAGCTGTGCTGTTGACAGTCTAACGTGGTGCATATAGACTATAGTGAAAGCTGTGCTGCTGACAGTCTAACGTGGTGCATAGAGACTATAGTGAAAGCTGTGTTGACAGTCTAACGTGGTGCATATAGACTATAGTGAAAGCTGTGCTGACAGTCTAACATGGTGCATATAAACTATAGTGAAAGCTGTGCTGTTGACAGTCTAACGTGGTGCATATAGACTATAGTGAAAGCTGTGCTGACAGTCTAACGTGGTGCATATAGACTATAGTGAAAGCTGTGCTGACAGTCTAACGTGGTGCATATAGACTATAGTGAAAGCTGTGCTGTTGACCGTCTAACGTGGTGCATATAGACTATAGTGAAAGCTGTGCTGTTGACCGTCTAACGTGGTGCATATAGACTATAGTGAAAGCTGTGCTGTTGACCGTCTAACGTGGTGCATATAGGTTATAGTGAAAGCTGTGTTGACAGTCTAACGTGGTGCATATAGACTATAGTGAAAGCTGTGCTGTTGACAGTCTAACGTGGTGCATAGAGACTATAGTGAAAGCTGTGCTGACAGTCTAACGTGGTGCATATAGACTATAGTGAAAGCTGTGCTGACAGTCTAACGTGGTGCATATAGACTATAGTGAAAGCTGTGTTGACAGTCTAACGTGGTGCATATAGACTATAGTGAAAGCTGTGCTGACAGTCTAACGTGGTGCACAGAGACTATAGTGAAAGCTGTGTTGACAGTCTAACGTGGTGCATATAGACTATAGTGATTGTAGCTGTTATATAGACTAGCTGTACCATCAGAGAAATAGATCCTCCACATCCTAAAGCTGTCTTTTTGTTATCCTCTGCGTGAGGGAGAATGAAGCTTTAATCAGTCACTGTATCTCACTCACAAGGGGGGAGGTGAGGGAGGGAGTGGGGGGGGGGGAGTGATAGGGAAGGAGAGTTGAGTCTGTTCCTTCGCACGAGATAAGAAGATGAGAAGAAAGTGTGCCGTATCTAGAGGGAATAGGGTGTTATTATGGATGCAGCCCTATAAACCTCTGTGAGTCCTCAGCTGATCTATCTCCTCCAGGCAGAGGAAAGCACCACAAAGTCCAGCTACGAGGCTGAGAGAGGATGGGGAGAATGCAAAAGAGTAAAAGAGAAGGTACAAGAGGAAACATATATAGTACGAGAAATAATTCAAATAGAACGAGAAAATCCTCCAAGAAATCTGACAGAATCTGAAGTTGAGGACATGGGAAATTGATAGAAAAACATGTATTTCTAAAGAACGTCAGTCAGTTTCGGATCACTGAGTGTTTGATCGTTCTGTACGTGTGGACAGAGTTAGGAGTAAGGCATTAGAATCAGGATGAAGAGAAGATTCTAGACGGAGAGAGAAAGATTCTAGATGGAGAGAGAAAGATTCTAGATGGAGAGAATAATCTAAATGGAGAGAAGATTCTAGATGGAGAGAGAAAGATTCTAGATGGAGAGAATAATCTAAATGGAGAGAAGATTCTAGATGGAGAGAGAAAGATTCTAGATGGAGAGAAAAATCTAAATGGAGAGAAGATTCTAGATGGAGAGAATAATCTAAATGGAGAAAAGATTCTAGATGGAGAGAATATTCTAGATGGAGAGAAGATTCTAGATGGAGAGAGAAAGATTCTACATGGAGAGAAGAATCTAAATGGAGAGAAGATTCTAGATGGAGAGAAGATTCTAGATGGAGAGAGAGATTCTAGATGGAGAGAATAATCTAGATGGAGAGAATAATCTAGATGGAGAGAGAAAGATTCTAGATGGAGAGAATAATCTAAATGGAGAGAAAATTCTAGATGGAGAGAAGATTCTAGATGGAGAGAGAAAGATTCTAGATGGAGAGAATAATCTAAATGGAGAGAAGATTCTAGATGGAGAGAAGATTCTAGATGGAGAGAGAAAGATTCTAGATGGAGAGAAGAATCTAAATGGAGAGAAGATTTTAGATGGAGAGAAGATTCTAGATGGAGATAGAAAGATTCTAGATGGAGAGAAGAATCTAAATGGAGAGAAGATTCTAGATGGAGAGAAGGATTCTAGATGGAGAGAGAAAGATTCTAGATGGAGAGAATAATCTAAATGGAGAGAAGATTCTAGATGGAGAGAATATTCTAGATGGAAAGAAGATTATAGATGGAGAGAAGATGGAGAGAGAAAGATTCTAGATGGAGAGAAGAATCTAGATGGAGAGAGAAAGATTCTAGATGGAGAGAAGAATCTAAATGGAGAGAAGATTCTAGATGGAGAGAAGAATCTAAATGGAGAGAAGATTCTAGATGGAAAGAAGATTATAGATGGAGAGAAGATGGAGAGAGAAAGATTCTAGATGGAGAGAAGAATCTAAATGGAGAGAAGATTCTAGATGGAGAGAAGAATCTAAATGGAGAGAAGATTCTAGATGGAGAGAATATTCTAGATGGAAAGAAGATTATAGATGGAGAGAAGATGGAGAGAGAAAGATTCTAGATGGAGAGAATAATCTAGATGGAGAGAGAAAGATTCTAGATGGAGAGAAGAATCTAAATGGAGAGAAGATTCTAGATGGAGAGAAGAATCTAAATGGAGAGAAGATTCTAGATGGAGAGAAGATTCTAGATGGAGAGAGAAAGATTCTATATGGAGAGAATAATCTAAATGGAGAGAAGATTCTAGATGGAGAGAGAAAGATTCTAGATGGAGAGAAGAATCTAAATGGAGAGAAGATTCTAGATGGAGAGAAGATTCTAGATGGAGAGAAGAATCTAAATGGAGAGAAGATTCTAGATGGAGAGAATATTCTAGATGGAGAGAAGAATCTAAATGGAGAGAAGATTCTAGATGGAGAGAAGATTCTAGATGGAGAGAGAAAGATTCTATATGGAGAGAAGAATCTAAATGGAGAGAAGATTCTAGATGGAGAGAGAAAGATTCTAGATGGAGAGAATAATCTAAATGGAGAGAAGATTCTAGATGGAGAGAGAAAGATTCTAGATGGAGATAAGATTCTAGATGGAGAGAAGATTCTAGATGGAGAGAAAGATTCTAGATGGAGAGAAGAATCTAGATGGAGAGAGAAAGATTCTAGATGGAGAGAAGAATCTAAATGGAGAGAAGATTCTAGATGGAGAGAAGATTCTAGATGGAGAGAGAAAGATTCTAGATGGAGAGAATAATCTAAATGGAGAGAAGATTCTAGATGGAGAGAAGGATTCTAGATGGAGAGAGAGATTCTAGATGGAGAGAATAATCTAAATGGAGAGAAGATTCTAGATGGAGAGAAGATTCTAGATGGAGAGAGAAAGATTCTAGATGGAGAGAATAATCTAAATGGAGATACGATTCTAGATGGATAGAAGATTCTAGATGGAGAGAATAATCTAAATGGAGAGAAGATTCTAGATGGAGAGAAGGTATCTAGATGGAGAGAAGATTCTAGATGGAGAGAATGATTCTAGATGGAGAGAAGATTCTAGATGGAGAGAGAAAGATTCTAGATGGAGAGAAGAATCTAGATGGAGAGAAGAATCTAGATGGAGAGAGAAATATTCTAGATGGAGAGAATAATCTAAATGGAGAGAAAATTCTAGATGGAGAGAAGATTCTGGAGCGAAGAATCTAGATGGAGAGAAGATTCTAGATGGAGAGAAGAATCTAGATGGAGAGAAGATTCTAGATGGAGAGAAGATTCTAGATGGAGAGAAGATTCTGGAGCGAAGAATCTAGATGGAGAGAAAATTCTGGAGCGAATAATCTAGATGGAGAGAAGAATCTAGATGGAGAGAAGAATCTAGATGGAGAGAAGATTCTAGATGGAGAGAAGAATCTAGATGGAGAGAAGAATCTAGATGGAGAGAAGATTAGATGGAGAGAATAATCTAGATGGAGAGAAGATTAGATGGAGAGAGAAAGATTCTAGATGACAGTTACTTCTGAGTGTTGACTGCTGAGTGTTGTAGCAGAGGTCTTAGAATCGCCTGCTGGGCACATATGGTACTCAGAGTCAGAGGTCACACACAACACAGGATGCCAACCCCACATAAATAAGTATATTATATCTCTATGGGCCACCCCGCATCTTACAGCACAAGCTGTCCATCCAGAAAAAAAATAACTTCAGTACAAAACCTGTTGACAAGAGGTTAGGATCGTTTGGTACAGATCCCTGGGTCCTGGTTGGGGCTAACGCACTGCCCCAGTATACAGTATATCTCCTTATGGTCAACCACCCCACAACCTAAATCATGATATTATACACTGTACAGTATATCTCCATATGGTCAACCACCCCAGGATGTCAATCATGTCCGTTGCATTATTATAACTACATACCTCCAGTCGATGTCTAATGTACTGTACTGTAGTCAACATCTAATGTACTGTAGTCAATGTCTAATGTACTGTACTGTAGTCAATGTCTGTACTGTACTGTAGTCAATGTCTGTACTGTACTGTAGTCAATGTCTAATGTACTGTAGTCAATGTCTATACTGTACTGTAGTCAATGTCTATAAT
The DNA here is from genome assembly GCA_031479575.1 of Coregonus ussuriensis. Lineage (NCBI taxonomy): Eukaryota > Metazoa > Chordata > Actinopteri > Salmoniformes > Salmonidae > Coregonus > Coregonus ussuriensis. The sequence continues at coordinate 46,330,806 of CM062477.1, read as the reverse complement.
GTACTGTAGTCAATGTCTAATGTACTGTACTGTAGTCAGTGTCTAATGTACTGTAGTCAATGTCTATACTGTGCTGTAGTCAATGTATATACTGTACTGTAGTCAATGTCTATAATGTACTGTAGTCAATGTCTAATGTACTGTACTGTAGTCAGTGTCTAATGTACTGTAGTCAATGTCTATACTGTGCTGTAGTCAATGTCTAATGTACTGTAGTCAATGTATATACTGTACTGTAGTCAATGTCTAATGTACTGTAGTCAATGTATATACTGTACTGTAGTCAATGTATAATGTACTGTAGTCAATGTATAATGTACTGTAGTCAATGTATATACTGTGCTGTAGTCAATGTCTAATGTACTGTAGTCAATGTATATACTGTACTGTAGTCAATGTCTAATGTACTGTAGTCAATGTATATACTGTACTGTAGTCAATGTCTAATGTACTGTAGTCAATGTCTAATGTACTGTAGTCAATGTCTATACTGTGCTGTAGTCAATGTCTAATGTACTGTAGTCAATGTATATACTGTACTGTAGTCAATGTCTAATGTACTGTAGTCAATGTATATACTGTACTGTAGTCAATGTCTAATGTACTGTAGTCAATGTCTAATGTACTGTACTGTAGTCATTGTCTATACTGTACTGTAGTCAATGTCTATAATGTTCAAGCTGCCTCATGACGCCAGGACAGCGGAGTCACTGACCACCTTCCGGAGAACTTGAAACCCCACCTCTTTAAGGAATACCTGGGATAGGATAAAGTAATCCTTCTTCCCCCACCCCCCATTTAAAAAAAAAAGATTTTATAAAAGGTGGTTGTCCCACCGGCTATCATAAATTGAATGCACCAATTTGTAAGTCGCTCTGGATAAGAGCGTCTGCTAAATTATGTAAATGTAATGTAAATGTAGTCTATGTCTATACTGTCCTGTAGTCAATGTCTATACTGTCCTGTAGTCAATGTCTATACTGTCCTGTAGTCAATGTCTATACTGTACTGTAGTCAATGTCTAATGTACTGTAGTCAATGTCTATACTGTACTGTAGTCGATGTCTATACTGTACTGTAGTCGATGTCTAATGTACTGTAGTCAATGTCTATACTGTACTGTAGTCAATGTCTAATGTACTGTAGTCAATGTCTATACTGTACTGTAGTCAATGTCTAATGTACTGTAGTCAATGTCTATACTGTACTGTAGTCAATGTCTAATGTACTGTAGTCAATGTCTATACTGTACTGTAGTCAATGTCTAATGTACTGTAGTCAATGTCTATACTGTACTGTAGTCGATGTCTAATGTACTGTAGTCGATGTCTAATGTACTGTCATGTAGTCAATGTCTATACTGTCCTGTAGTCAATGTCTATACTGTACTGTAGTCGATGTCTATATTGTACTGTAGTCAATGTCTAATGTACTGTAGTCAATGTCTATACTGTACTGTAGTCGATGTCTAATGTACTGTAGTCAATGTCTAATGTACTGTAGTCAATGTCTAATGTACTGTAGTCAATGTCTATACTGTACTGTAGTCGATGTCTAATGTACTGTAGTCGACGTCTAATGTACTGTAGTCGATGTATAATGTACTGTACTGTAGTCAATGTCTATACTGTTCTGTAGTCAATGTCTATAATGTCCTGTAGTCAATGTCTAATGTACTGTAGTCAATGCCTAATGTAATGTACTGTAGTCGATGTCTAAAGTACTGTAGTCAATGTCTAATGTACTGTACTGTAGTCAATGTCTAATGTACTGTAGTCGATGTCTAATGTACTGTCCTGTAGTCGATGTCTAATGTAATGTCCTGTAGTCGATGTCTATACTGTACTGTAGTCAATGTCTAATGTACTGTACTGTAGTCAATGTCTAATGTAATGTACTGTAGTCGATGTCTAATGTACTGTAGTCAATGTCTAATGTACTGTAGTCGATGTCTAATGTACTGTACTGTAGTCGATGTCTAAAGTACTGTAGTCAATGTCTAATGTACTGTACTGTAGTCAATGTCTAATGTACTGTAGTCGATGTCTAATGTACTGTCCTGTAGTCAATGTCTATAGTGTACTGTAGTCGATGTCTAATGTAATGTACTGTAGTCGATGTCTATACTGTACTGTAGTCAATGTCTAATGTACTGTAGTCGATGTCTAATGTACTGTACTGTAGTCAATGTCTAATGTACTGTAGTCGATGTCTAATGTACTGTCCTGTAGTCAATGTCTATACTGTACTGTAGTCGATGTCTAATGTAATGTACTGTAGTCGATGTCTATACTGTACTGTAGTCAATGTCTAATGTACTGTAGTCGATGTCTAATGTACTGTACTGTAGTCGATGTCTAAAGTACTGTAGTCAATGTCTAATGTACTGTACTGTAGTCAATGTCTAATGTATTGTAGTCGATGTCTAATGTACTGTAGTGTAGTCAAGGTCTACTGTACTGTAGTCGATGTCTAATGTACTGTACTGTAGTCAATGTATATACTATACTGTACTGTAGTCAATGTCTAATGTAATGTACTGTACTGTAGTCGATGTCTAATGTACTGTACTGTAGTCGATGTATAATGTGCTGTACTGTAGTCAACGTCTAATGTACTGTAGTCAATGTCTAATGTACTGTACTGTAGTCAATGTCTAATGTACTGTACTGTAGTCAATGTCTAATGTACTGTACTGTAGTCAATGTCTACTGTACTGTAGTTGATGTCTAATGTACTGTACTGTAGTTGATGTCTAATGTACTGTACTGTAGTCAATGTCTAATGTACTGTACTGTAGTTGATGTATAATGTACTGTAGTCAATGTCTAATGTACTGTACTGTAGTCGATGTCTAATGTACTGTACTGTAGTCGATGTCTAATGTACTGTACTGTAGTTGATGTATAATGTACTGTAGTCAATGTCTAATGTACTGTACTGTAGTCGATGTCTAATGTACTGTACTGTAGTCATTGTCTAATGTACTGTACTATAGTCGATGTCTAAAGTACTGTACTGTAGTCAATGTCTAATGTACTGTACTGTAGTCAATGTCTAATGTACTGTCCTGTAGTCAATGTCTAATGTACTGTCCTGTAGTCAATGTCTAATGTACTGTACTGTAGTCAATGTCTAATGTACTGTCCTGTAGTCAATGTCTAATGTACTGTACTGTAGTCAATGTCTATACTGTACTGTAGTCAATGTCTAATGTACTGTAGTGTAGTCAAGGTCTAATGTACTGTACTGTAGTCGATGTCTAATGTACTGTACTGTAGTCAATGTATATACTATACTGTACTGTAGTTGATGTCTAATGTAATGTACTGTACTGTAGTCGATGTCTAATGTACTGTACTGTAGTCGATGTATAATGTACTGTACTGTAGTCAATGTCTAATGTACTGTAGTCAATGTCTAATGTACTGTACTGTAGTCAATGTCTAATGTACTGTACTGTAGTCGATGTCTAATGTACTGTACTGTAGTTGATGTCTAATGTACTGTACTGTAGTTGATGTCTAATGTACTGTACTGTAGTCGATGTCTAATGTACTGTACTGTAGTTGATGTATAATGTACTGTAGTCAATGTCTAATGTACTGTACTGTAGTCATTGTCTAATGTACTGTACTATAGTCGATGTCTAAAGTACTGTACTGTAGTCAATGTCTAATGTACTGTACTGTAGTCGATGTCTAATGTACTGTACTGTAGTCAATGTCTAATGTACTGTCCTGTAGTCAATGTCTAATGTACTGTCCTGTAGTCAATGTCTAATGTACTGTACTGTAGTCAATGTCTAATGTACTGTCCTGTAGTCAATGTCTATACTGTACTGTAGTTGATGTCTAATGGAGGCGTTTTACGTCTATCAATCCTCTAGATGTATCGTCTCACAATCACCCTTTTGTAGAGGGTTGTTATCAAGCACAAAGAATGTCAGCAGAGCCCCGCTAGGTCTGACTGTGGCTGAATCCTAAAATAGCACGCTTTCCCCTTTCTACTGCACTACGTTTGACCAGGGCCCATAGGGGTTCCATAGGGAACAGGGTGTCATTTGGGACACAAACTGTGACTGCAGTGTCATTACAGATATGCTGGCTACAGCATAATTCAATAAGATTCTTGTAGGAGGAGAACAGATAGGATCACAGTATTTTGTTAAGATTTGACATCTGGGGAGAGCGTGTGAGAGAGAGAGAGAGAGAGAGAGAGAGAGAGAGAAGAGAGAGAGAGCATGTGAGAGAGAGAAGAGAAAGAGAGAGAAGAGAGAGAGCGAGAGAGCGAGAGAGAGAAGAGAGAGAGAGAGAGAGAGAGAGAGAGAGGGGGAGGCTACATTTTCTTATGATCTCTGTAATTTGATTTGAAGGTCATTTTTGACCTCCCTCTCCATCCCCCACACCACCCTCCATCATTCCATCCTCATCCATCTGTCTTTCTATTCCACTGGAGAATGGGATGACATTTCTCCTCACTCTCTGAAGAAGTTCCACTTCAAATATTCTTCTTTATTATTTAAACCAACCATGGGCACACAGCCATCATCAGGGGATTTCTTTGTGTGGCAGCAGAGACATCTCTCTCTCTCTCTCCTTATCTCTCCCCTATTTCCCTCCCTTCCTCCCTTTCTCTCTGCCCCCCCTCCCTCTCTCTCTCTCTCTCTCTCTCTCTCTCTCTCTCCCCTATTTCCCTCCCTCCCTCTCTCTCTGTCTCCCCCCTCTCTCTCTGTCTCCCCCCTCTCTCTCTGTCTCCCCCCTCTCCCTTTCTCTCTGCCCCCCCCTCTCTCTCTCTCTCTCTCCCCTATTTCCCTCCCTCCCTCTCTCTCTGTCTCCCCCTCTCTCTCTCTCCCCTCTCCCTTTCTCTCTGCCCCCCCTCCCCCTCCCTCTCTCTCTCTCTCTCTCTCTCTCTCTCTCTCTCTCTCTCCCCTATTTCCCTCCCTCCCTCTCTCTCTGTCTCCCCCCTCTCTCTCTGTCTCCCCCCTCTCTCTGTCTCCCCTCTCCCTTTCTCTCTGCCCCCCCCCCCTCTCTCTCTCTCTCTCTCTCTCCTATTTCCCTCCCTCCCTCTCTCTCTGTCTCCCCCCCTCTCTCTCTCTCCCCTCTCCCTTTCTCTCTGCCCCCCCCCCCCGCCCCCCCTCTCTCTCTCTCTCCTATTTCCCTCCCTCCCTCTCTCTCTGTCTCCCCCCTCTCTCTCTCTCCCCTCTCCCTTTCTCTCTGCCCCCCCCCCCCCCGCCCCCCCTCTCTCTCTCCCCCCTCTCCCTCTCTCCAGGGTAGCTGTGTTCTGTGTCTGTGACTGTGACTGTGTTTGTGTCTGTATCTGTGCATTTGGATCCTGCCACCATATGGCAGCTCTCTCCCCTGGGCGTTGGATCCCATAGCCTCACCATATGGATGGCAGGCAGGCAGGCAGGCAGGCACCACTACACCACCACACACCACAGCAGCACAGCACACAGACCTCCACAGAGAGAGAGACACACACAGAATCAAACAGAGAGGCACAGAGACTTGGCTCTCTCTGTCCCTACCCAGCCCCACACAGAACATGTATAGCCCTAGGACCAACTGTGTTCTCCCTACCTACTGTACTGAACATACACTATCTACTGTTAAAAGATTAACTCCAACACTAGAATCTCTACAAGGCAAGAACATGTGCCTTTTCTTTTTCCAGGAGTGCAATTATCCCCCATATAGCAGGCGTTTCACAGTCCTGACTATGTATAAAACCATCCCCCATCACTAGCTTAGCTGTGTGGGGTGCATGTGTGTCTGTGTGTGATGAATTAAAGATGTGTCCCAATCTCTCTGGTGTCCCAGAGGAGTGCTTCCTTCCATTACACTTTGTATTACCAACAATCCCCCTGACACAAACACGCACACACACTCTCACATCACCAGACCAGGTCCCTGTTAACACCCAGAGTGGAACCATTTCATCACCAGACCAGGTCCCTGTTAACACCCAGAGTGGAACCATTTAATCACCAGACCAGGTCCCTGTTAACACCCAGAGTGGAACCATTTCATCACCAGACCAGGTCCCTGTTAACACCCAGAGTGGAACCATTTCATCACCAGACCAGGTCCCTGTTAACACCCAGATTACAGTGGCTGATAACAGAGGCAGCTCTCTCTCTCTCTCTCTCTCTCTCTCTCTCTCTCTCTCTCTCTCTCTCTCTCTCTCTCTCTCTCTCTCTCTCTCTCTCTCTCTCTCTCTCTCTCTCTCTCTCTCTCTCTCTCTCTCTCTCTCTCTCTCTCTCTCTCTCTCTCTCTCTCTCTCTCTCTCTCTCTCTCTCTCTCTCTCTCTCTCTCTCTCTCTCTCTCTCTCTCTCTCTCTCTCTCTCTAGCTCTCTCTAGCTCTCTCTCTCTCTCTCAAGCTCTCTCTCTCGCTCTCTCTCTCTCTCTCACACACACACACACACACACACACTTCATCCGTAGCTATTACAGGACTGTCAGGTGTCAAACCTTCAGGGATTTCAGATGGGTTAAATAATAGTTGTGCTCATATGGATCTCAATGATTTTCTCTCTGCTGAAGACACGGAGAAAAGACCTACATCCCAAATGGGATCCTATTCCCCACATAGTGCCCACAGGGCTCTGGTCAAAAGTAGTGCACTATGTAGGGAATGGGGTGCCATTTGGGACAGGGTCAGTAATAGTCTGATTTGCATGTCGTAGGCTACTGGCAGGGCTGTACGTTGCTGTGATGTGTGTGTGTGTGTGTGTGTGTGTGTGTGTGTGTGTGTGTGTGTGTAGGGCTGACGTTGCTGTGGTGGTGCATGCTAAACTAAGCGTCTTCCATGGATGACTTCAGCAGAGCAATGCTCAACATGGGGAAATAGCACCGTCTGCCACCACAGAGACAAACCACAGATTATGATATTATGCTCTGTAGCTGTTTACGCCCATTGTATTTATAGTGTCAGTCAGAACCTCATTTAGATCGGTCCATCTGCTGTTTTCACTGTAGGGCTGAGTGCATGGGCTCCACATTTCTCTCTCTCTCTCTCTCTCTCTCTCTCTCTCTCTCTCTCTCTCTCTCTCTCTCTCTCTCTCTCTCTCTCTCTCCTCTCTCTATTCTCTCTCTCTCTTCTCTCTCTCTCTCCTCTCTCTCTCTCTTTCTCTCTTTCTTTCTCTCTCTCTCCTCTCTCTCTCTCTCTCTCTCTTTCTCTCTCTCTCTTCTCTCTTTCTCTCTCTCTCTTCTTTCTCTCTCTCTCTCTCTCTCTCTCTTCAAAATAGATAATAAACTGTATTTGTATTTACAATGGTGTTGCTGTGATGGCACACTGTGGTATGGGAGTTTATCAAACTTGGATTTGCATTCAAACACTTTGTGGGTCTGTGTAATCTGAGGGAAATATGTGTCTCTAATATGGCCATACATTTGGCAGGGGGTTAGAGAGTGCAGCTCAGTTTCCACCTCCTTTTGTGGGCAGTATGCACATAGCCTGTCTTCTCTTGAGAGCCAGGTCTGCCTACGGCGGCCTTTCTCAATAGCAATGCTCACTGAGTCTATACATAGTCAAAGCTTTCCTTAATTTTGGGTCAGTCACAGTGGTCAGGTATTCTGCCACTGTGTACTCTCTGTTTAGAGCCAAATAGCATTCCAAATTCCATCTGGCATTCCAGATGTCTAGATGGAATTTGTATTTGTGGTCCTGGCAACTGGACCTTTTTTAGGAACATCATTATTTTAGTCTTCACTGTCAGGGCCCAGGTCTGACAGGATCTGTGCAGAAGATCTAGGTGCTGCTGTAGGCCCTCCTTGGTTGGGGACAGAAGCACCAGCTCATCAGCAGACATTTGACTTCAGATTCTAGTAGAGTGAGGCTGGGTGCTGCAGACTGTTCTAGTGCCCTATCCAATTCGTTGATATATATGTTGAAGAGGGGGGGGCTCAAGCTGCATCCCTGTCTCACCCGACAGCTCTGGGGAAAGAAATGTGTTTTTTGCCAAACACCGCTTTTTCTCTCTCTCTCTCTCTCTCCCTCATCTCTCTCTGTGATCTCTCCCTCTCCCTTCTCTCTCTCTCTCTCTGTGATCTCTCCCTCCCTCTCCCTTCTCCCTCTCTGTGATCTCTCCCTTCTCTCTCTCTCTGTGATCTCTCCCTCCCTCTCCCTTCTCCCTCTCTGTGATCTCTCCCTCTCCCTTCTCCCTCTCTGTGATCTCTCCCTCTCCCTTCTCTCCCTCTCTGTGATCTCTCCCTCTCCCTTCTCTCCCTCTCTGTGATCTCTCCCTCTCCCTTCTCTCTCTCTCCCTGTGATCTCTCCCTCCTCTCCCTTCTCCCTCTCTGTGATCTCTCCCTCTCCCTTCTCTCCCTCTCTGTGATCTCTCCCTCTCCCTTCTCTCCCTCTCTGTGATCTCTCCCTCCCTCTCCCTTCTCCCTCTCTGTGATCTCTCCCTCTCCCTTCTCTCTCTCTGTGATCTCTCCCTCCCTCTCCCTTCTCCCTCTCTGTGATCTCTCCCTCTCCCTTCTCCCTCTCTGTGATCTCTCCCTCCCTCTCCCTTCTCTCTCTCTGTGATCTCTCCCTCTCCCTTCTCCCTCTCTGTGATCTCTCCCTCTCCCTTCTCCCTCTCTGTGATCTCTCCCTCTCCCTTCTCTCTCTCTGTGATCTCTCCCTCCCTCTCCCTTCTCCCTCTCTGTGATCTCTCCCTCTCCCTTCTCCCTCTCTGTGATCTCTCCCTCCCTCTCCCTTCTCTCTCTCTGTGATCTCTCCCTCTCCCTTCTCCCTCTCTGTGATCTCTCCCTCCCTCTCCCTTCTCCCTCTCTGTGATCTCTCCCTCTCCCTTCTCCCTCTCTGTGATCTCTCCCTCTCCCTTCTCTCCCTCTCTGTGATCTCTCCCTCTCTGTGATCTCTCCCTCTCCCTTCTCTCCCTCTCTGTGATCTCTCCCTCTCCCTTCTCTCTCTCTCTGTGATCTCTCCCTCTCCCTTCTCTCCCTCTCTGTGATCTCTCCCTCTCCCTTCTCTCTCTCTCTGTGATCTCTCCCTCTCCCTTCTCTCTCTCTCTGTGATCTCTCCCTCTTCCTTCTCCCTCTCTGTGATCTCTCCCTCTCCCTTCTCTCCCTCTCTCTCTCTGTGATCTCTCCCTCTTCCTTCTCCCTCTCTGTGATCTCTCTCTCTGTCTCTCTCTGTCTCTCTCTCTCTTGCTCCTTTTATAAGGAGAGATGCATAGAGAGCTAGCAGGGTGGCACACCTATTTTATCTATCCCTCTCTCCACACCTCTTTCCATCCCTTGCTCCGAGGCCAGCTGCTCCTGCTGCGCTTATGATGATAGCTGAGTAGAAGCGGTGCAGGGGAGGAGAAGAGGAGCGGGGGAGGAGAGGATGAGAGAGGGAAGAGAAGAGGAGCAGGGGAGGAGAGGAGAAGCGGAGCGGGGGAGGAGAGGAGTCAATGTGTAGGTACCTACCCCTCCCTCGCATCTAATGTCACCTCACCCTGTTAGCTCGGGGGGGCATGAGGAGCTGGGGCTAACACAATCAGAGAGGAGGAGGAGGAGGAGGAATTAAAAGTGCTGTTCCGCTCAGGCTACAGTGTTCTACACATCATTCTTCTAAATCTCATCTAATCTAAATATTAATTTACCAGTAAGGAGGAGTGAATCTTCATTTACCAGTAAGGAGGAGTGAATCTTAATGTACCAGTAAGGAGGAGTGAATCTTAATTTACCAGTAAGGAGGAGTGAATCTTAATGTACCAGTAAGGAGGAGTGAATATTAATTTACCAGTAAGGAGGAGTGAATCTTCATTTACCAGTAAGGAGGAGTGAATCTTCATTTACCAGTAAGGAGGAGTGAATCTTAATGTACCAGTAAGGAGGAGTGAATATTAATTTACCAGTAAGGAGGAGTGAATCTTCATTTACCAGTAAGGAGGAGTGAATCTTCATTTACCAGTAAGGAGGAGTGAATCTTCATTTACCAGTAAGGAGGGTTGAATCTGGTGGAGTCATAGTGATGCTATACTGACTTCAGCTGTGAGAGATGGATTCCACTTCAGACAGCTAGACCTCACACTTTACATTTGAGTCATTTAGCAGACGCTCTTATCCAGAGCCACTTACATTTAGTGAGGGCATACATTTTTTTTTTCTCATACTGGTGGGGATATTGAGTCGACATGATGTGAAATCACTCAATTTTAATGTTAAAACCAGCTGAATTGCCAGAGAAACGTTAGCAGTAGATAGATGTCTTAAACGTTAGCGACAGACCTCACATTTCACTACATAACAAATTACAATCACTATAATCCATTATGAATAGAGGAGAAATGGGGGTAAGAAACCATAAAACAGACACACACCTCCCCATTAAAGGGGTAATATACTATAATGAAATCAGGGTGTTCTGAATTACATGTCAGTCAAGGAGTGAGACCTCATTACATTTTAGACGCTCTTATCCAGAGTGACTTACAGGAGCAATTAAGGTTAAGTGCCTTGCTCAAGGGCACATCGAGAGATTTTTTATTCTAGTCGGCTCAGTGATTCGAACCAGTGACCTTTCGGTTACTGACCCAACGCTCTTAACCGCTAGGCTACCTGCTGCTAACCGTCCCCATAGTGAATGAAATGTCAGTAAAGGAGTGAGACCTCATTACCAGCTGATTGTCTTCATACTAAATTAAATGTCAGTCGAGGAGTGAGACCTCATTAACAGCTAACCGGCTCCATAGTGAATTAAATGTCAGTCGAGGAGTGAGACCTCATTAACAGCTCACCGTCTCCATAGTGACTCTCGTGACTCCCAGCTCCATTAGGATCTGTTTTTTTCTCTTAGTACAAAACTTCAAACTGTTAACACTTGTAATGCAGCCAGTCTTACATTCAAAACATATATTACGGTATTACAGTACCGTATTGGCCAATGCAATTTTTGTAAAACCTTTCATTGTGCATTCATTTTGTTTGTAGACATCTTTCCAAAATATAAGTTTACTGTGAAATATAAAGAGTACATTGCTATAATCACCAAAACACAACATAATGATATCTTCTCAATTTAGTTATTTTAACAACAAGTTATCCAATTGAAAAAAATGTAAGCTACTGTACATGTTTCAAAATTGCCCTTTGAATGTAGCATGCTACAGTACTGTACATTACATCACACTGTTTTCACATTAGGACTAACCATTCAAATTGACTGAACATCACATTTCCATAAATTCTATCCGATGGGTGATCAAAGGTGTGATCGTTGAAGACATATTTTACAATGTAATCAAATGAAAGAAATGTAGGAAACATGATGTTTAAGGCACTAGTTTACATCAAGACTGTCTTGAGCATTTGGCCATAGGTTCTCATCGACATGGCAGTAAATATTCTCATTGTTCATGCACCTGGGGGAAAAACCTTTCGGCATGGCGAATCCAAGCCTGACATAGGTCTGGATTGAAATCATTGCATGCCTCATCCATGGCCTGAAGGAGGGTGATACGCTCCTGGGGATGGCAATCATACAGCTTTAACCTGTATTGTAATCATGTATTGTATTTTACAGTATTGTATTGTAGTGGTCCTGTACGTGGCTCAGTTCATAAGAGCATGGCACTAGCAACACCAGGGTTGTGGGTTCGATTCCCACTGGGGTCACATACCAGAATGTGTGGACTGTTGTCACTTTGGATAACAGTGTCTGCTACGTAAATGGCCTATATTACGGTAGTACAGTATTATGGTATTACAGTACTATATTGGCCTATTTTATGGTATTAAATTACTGTATTGCCCTATATTACGGTATTACAGTACTGTATTGGCCTATATTACGGTATTACAGTACTGTATTGGCCTATATTATGGTATTACAGTACTGTATTGGCCAATGCAATTTTTGTAAAGCAGTACGTTTTGTACTAAGAGTTGTAAAAATGTACCACATACTTGTGAAAATTACACCAAAGTGATAAAAAAAATCTGTAAATGCTATCATGACCCACTCAGCTGAAGAGTCACACTGACAATGGGGAGTGTGTGTGTTTGCATGTGTGTGTGTGTGTGTGTGCGCGTGTGTGTGTGTGTGTGTTTGCGTGTGTGTGTGTTTGCATGTGTGTGTTTGTTTGCGTGTGTGTATGTGTGTGCACGTGCGTGTGAGTGTGTGTGTTTGCGTGTGTTTGCGTGTGTGTGTGTGTGTGTGTGTGTGTGTGTGTGTGCACGTGCGTGTGTGTGTGTGTTTGCGTGTGTGTGTGTGTGTTTGCGTGTGTGTGTGTGTGTTTGCGTGTGTGTGTGTGTTTGCGTGTGTGTGTGTGTGTTTGCGTGTGTGTGTGTGTTTGCGTGTGTGTGTGTGTGTGTGTGTGTGTGCACGTGCACGTGCGTGCGTGTCTGGGGGTGGGGTTTCATCTTATTCTGGGCTGGCTGATGAGGGAAGGGTAGCAGCTGTGTTGGATTTCCTCTCTCTGGTAACTATCAGAGTCTACAGAGTAAAGAAATAAAGCAAACAGACCAACGTCCTTCTAACAACTGATGGTAATGGATTACAAACACAGCTTTTGCTTGTGCCAGGGAGTGTGTGTGTGTGTGTTTTCACTCAACGGACATACCATGCAGAGGAAAGTGTTTGTGTCTGTTCCCTACTACCTGGGGACCAGACGGGACCAGACGGGACCCCAGGTACCAGGTTCTCTATATGATCTGAAGAGCAACTGCGTATGCCAGCTTTTGCTCCAACTCAGCACCGGGGCAATTCAACTATATTCTTCCAGGGGCCAGATGTAAAAAATAAATAATAAAAAGATTAATTGCAGTGGGGGCTGGACATTTTCCACGATTCCGCGATTATTCTTCGGAAGAAATGTATAAAAAGTCATGCACAACCACCAACACAGCACTTTTCTTAAAAATTAAACGTAGCTAAAAAGTAATTAGGAAAGAAGTGGAGGTCGCCAAAGTGAGTCGAGGTGCAACCAAAACATTTTATAACAATTGAAAAGGAAAAGGCACAACGCTCGCTCATTTAAACAACTATTCAACGTTTCTTAAAAGTAATTAGGTCATTTTAAAATCATCTGAAAACTAAGCATCTCATTAAATAACACAAACGTATGTCGAATCAGGTATCGCCAAATTCCAGTCTGAAGGAAGTGTGATTTCAATTCATTAGGTGTTTTTTGTTGTCACCCTTCCTTCTAACGAGTCCCTGTGGGCATCAGACAGGGAAACAGAGTCATAGCTTTCAGGAATAGGGCTTCTAACGAGTCCCTGTGAGCATCAGACAGGGAAACAGAGTCATAGCTTTCAGGAATAGGGCTTCTAACGAGTCCCTGTGACCATCAGACAGGGAAACAGAGTCATAGCTTTCAGGAATAGGGTCAGAATATGTTGTAGCTTAAACAGTTGAAACGCTAGAGCCAAATTCATATGAAGAAAATAATAATCAAACTGCTACATAGGCGCTAGAAACCGCTAGAAACCGCTAGAAAACCACACTACAGACAACCACCATAGTGCTTGTCATTTTGGCACTGAACGTCGGATTTTGGCAAATCTTTTATTATTGTTCAGAATTGATCAAAGGGCCAGTCTAAATTAATAAACGGGCCGCCAGTTGAATAGCCCTGCTATACACAGTAACACACCCCTGACCCAGTGTTCCCATGGTTCTCCATGTTCCAGGAGGAGACTACGGCTGGCTGCCCCTGACCCAGTGTTCCCATGGTTCTCCATGTTCCAGGAGGAGACTACGGCTGGCTGCCCCTGACCCAGTGTTCCCATGGTTCTCCATGCTCCAGGAGGAGACTACGGCTGGCTGCCCCTGACCCAGTGTCCCTGTGGTTCTCCATGCTCCAGGAGGAGACTACGGCTGGCTGCCCCTGACCCAGTGTCCCTGTGGTTCTCCATGCTCCAGGAGGAGACTACGGCTGGCTGCCCCTGACCCAGTGTCCCTGTGGTTCTCCATGCTCCAGGAGGAGACTACGGCTGGCTGCCCCTGACCCAGTGTCCCTGTGGTTCTCCATGCTCCAGGAGGAGACTACGGCTGGCTGCCCCTGACCCAGTGTTTCCATGGTTCTCCATGCTCCAGGAGGAGACTACGGCTGGCTGCCCCCTGACCCAGTGTTCCCATGGTTCTCCATGCTTTACTATGACTGGCTGCTCCCTGCATCTAGTCCCTGCCTCTGGCCTGTTCTAAAGATGGATGATCTAATGGTGTTAGCTCTGGACTCCTAAATGATCCAATGGTGTTAGCTCTGGGGCCACCACCCACTCCACAGGGACCTTGGCGCATGGTGCTGGTGGATTAGGTCTGGATCACTGGTGACATGCCCCATAATGTTGAGACCACTGAGATTTGGAAATGTTCCACCTACAAACAGCAGACAAAATGGCTCTCCTTTGCCCTCTGAGTTTATTTTCTCAGGTATACACACAAAATATCCTTCATGCCTTTTGGATATTGTACCTCCCGTCTTTTCACCAATTTGTATAATTTATCCGCATGCGACGCCATGACAAATCCTTTACCATAGACACTGTTTTATACATGACCCTTGATGGGATCAACATAGACACTGTTTTATACATGACCCTTGATGGGATCAACATAGACACTGTTTTATACATGACCCTTGATGGGATCAACATAGACACTGTTTTATACATGACCCTTGATGGGATCAACATAGACACTGTTTTATACATGACCCTTGATGGGATCAACATAGACACTGTTTTATACATGACCCTTGATGGGATCAACATAGACACTGTTTTATACATGACCCTTGATGGGATCAACATAAACACTGTTTTATACATGACCCTTGATGGGATCAACATAGACACTGTTTTATACATGACCCTTGATGGGATCAACATAGACACTGTTTTATACATGACCCTTGATGGGATCAACATAGACACTGTTTTATACATGACCCTTGATGGGATCAACATAGACACTGTTTTATACATGACCCTTGATGGGATCAACATAGACACTGTTTTATACATGACCCTTGACGGGATCAACATAGACACTGTTTTATACATGACCCTTGACGGGATCAACATAGACACTGTTTTATACATGACCCTTGATGGGATCAACATAAACACTGTTTTATACATGACCCTTGATGGGATCAACATAGACACTGTTTTATACATGACCCTTGACGGGATCAACATAGACACTGTTTTATACATGACCCTTGACGGGATCAACATAGACACTGTTTTATACATGACCCTTGATGGGATCAACATAGACACTGTTTTATACATGACCCTTGATGGGATCAACATAGACACTGTTTTATACATGACCCTTGATGGGATCAACATAGACACTGTTTTATACATGACCCTTGATGGGATCAACATAGACACTGTTTTATACATGACCCTTGATGGGATCAACATAGACACTGTTTTATACATGACCCTTGATGGGATCAACATAGACACTGTTTTATACATGACCCTTGATGGGATCAACATAGACACTGTTTTATACATGACCCTTGATGGGATCAACATAGACACTGTTTTATACATGACCCTTGATGGGATCAACATAGACACTGTTTTATACATGACCCTTGATGGGATCAACATAGACACTGTTTTATACATGACCCTTGACGGGATCAACATAGACACTGTTTTATACATGACCCTTGACGGGATCAACATAGACACTGTTTTATACATGACCCTTGATGGGATCAACATAGACACTGTTTTATACATGACCCTTGATGGGATCAACATAGACACTGTTTTATACATGACCCTTGATGGGATCAACATAAACACTGTTTTATACATGACCCTTGATGGGATCAACATAGACACTGTTTTATACATGACCCTTGATGGGATCAACATAGACACTGTTTTATACATGACCCTTGATGGGATCAACATAGACACTGTTTTATACATGACCCTTGATGGGATCAACATAGACACTGTTTTATACATGACCCTTGATGGGATCAACATAGACACTGTTTTATACATGACCCTTGATGGGATCAACATAGACACTGTTTTATACATGACCCTTGATGGGATCAACATAGACACTGTTTTATACATGACCCTTGATGGGATCAACATAGACACTGTTTTATACATGACCCTTGATGGGATCAACATAGACACTGTTTTATACATGACCCTTGATGGGATCAACATAGACACTGTTTTATACATGACCCTTGATGGGATCAACATAGACACTGTTTTATACATGACCCTTGATGGGATCAACATAGACACTGTTTTATACATGACCCTTGATGGGATCAACATAGACACTGTTTTATACATGACCCTTGATGGGATCAACATAGACACTGTTTTATACATGACCCTTGATGGGATCAACATAGACACTGTTTTATACATGACCCTTGATGGGATCAACATAGACACTGTTTTATACATGACCCTTGATGGGATCAACATAGACACTGTTTTATACATGACCCTTGATGGGATCAACATAGACACTGTTTTATACATGACCCTTGATGGGATCAACATAGACACTGTTTTATACATGACCCTTGATGGGATCAACATAGACACTGTTTTATACATGACCCTTGATGGGATCAACATAGACACTGTTTTATACATGACCCTTGATGGGATCAACATAGACACTGTTTTATACATGACCCTTGATGGGATCAACATAGACACTGTTTTATACATGACCCTTGATGGGATCAACATAGACACTGTTTTATACATGACCCTTGATGGGATCATATTAGCAGCCAGTCATGCAACAAAATACCATTTTCACACTGTTCATTCTGCCGCCCCTATCTTTACCCACATTGACAATATACATTTGACATTTTAGTCATTTATCAGACACTGTTATCCAGAGCGATTACAGTTAGTGCATCTATCGTAAGATAGCATATCACAGTCATAGTAGGTTCATTTTTCCCGTTCTCCTCTCCATCTCCTCCCACCCCATCCCCTCTCCTCCCTCACCTCAATCCCCTCTCCTCCCTCTCCTCCCTCCCCATCCCTTCCCTCTCCAAAGGACAGGGTTAACAACATGCTATTCCCTCTCCATCCCCCCGGTCCAAAGGACAGGGCTAACAACATGCTATTCCCTCTCCATCCCCTCCCTCCCCTAAGGACAGGGTTAACAACATGCTATTCCCTCCCCATCCCCTCCCTCCCCTAAGGACAGGGCTAACAACATGCTATTCCCTCTCCATCCCCCCGGTCCAAAGGACAGGTCTAACAACATGCTATTCCCTCTCCATCCCCGGTCCAAAGGACAGGGCTAACAACATGCTATTCCCTCTCCATCCCCGGTCCAAAGGACAGGTCTAACAACATGCTATTCCCTCTCCATCCCTGGTCCAAAGGACAGGTCTAACAACATGCTATTCCCTCTCCATCCCTGGTCCAAAGGACAGGTCTAACAACATGCTATTCCCTCTCCATCCCCCCGGTCCAAAGGACAGGGCTAACAACATGCTATTCCCTCTCCATCCCCCCGGTCCAAAGGACAGGTCTAACAACATGCTATTCCCTCTCCATCCCCGGTCCAAAGGACAGGGCTAACAACATGCTATTCCCTCTCCATCCCCCCGGTCCAAAGGACAGGGCTAACAACATGCTATTCCCTCTCCATCCCCCCGGTCCAAAGGACAGGGCTAACAACATGCTATTCCCTCTCCATCCCTGGTCCAAAGGACAGGGCTAACAACATGCTATTCCCTCTCCATCCCCCCGGTCCAAAGGACAGGTCTAACAACATGCTATTCCCTCTCCATCCCCCCGGTCCAAAGGACAGGTCTAACAACATGCTATTCCCTCTCCATCCCCGGTCCAAAGGACAGGGCTAACAACATGCCATTCCCTCTCCATCCCCCCGGTCCAAAGGACAGGTCTAACAACATGCTATTCCCTCTCCATCCCCCCGGTCCAAAGGACAGGGCTAACAACATGCTATTCCCTCTCCATCCCCCCGGTCCAAAGGACAGGGCTAACAACATGCTATTCCCTCTCCATCCCCCCGGTCCAAAGGACAGGTCTAACAACATGCTATTCCCTCTCCATCCCCCCGGTCCAAAGGACAGGGCTAACAACATGCTATTCCCTCTCCATCCCCCCGGTCATAAGGACAGGTCTAACAACATGCTATTCCCTCTCCATCCCTGGTCCAAAGGACAGGGCTAACAACATGCTATTCCCTCTCCATCCCCCCGGTCCAAAGGACAGGGCTAACAACATGCTATTCCCTCTCCATCCCCCCGGTCCAAAGGACAGGTCTAACAACATGCTATTCCCTCTCCATCCCCCCGGTCCAAAGGACAGGTCTAACAACATGCTATTCCCTCTCCATCCCCTGGTCCAAAGGACAGGGCTAACAATGGGCTAATTAGCACTAGTCCTGAATCCCAAATGGCATGTTGTTCCCTTTACAGTGCACTAATTCAGATACCATAGGGCTCTGGTCAAAGGTAGTGTACGATATACTGTAAGGAACAGGGTGCCATTTGGGACACAGTCCTAGGTGCTGCGGTAAAGAACGCTGTAAATGATCTGCATGCATGTTTCAAGCAGACCACCATAGTCCCCTGTGACCAAGAACGCCAAGGTAACCAGTCTAAAGGACTGTCGCCCCCGTAGCACTCTCATCTGTAGCCATTAAAGTGCTTTGAAAGGGCTGGTCACGGCTCACATCAACACCATCATCCCAGACACCATGGACCCGGTCCAATTCGCATACCTCCCCAACAGATCCACAGATTACACAATCTCTATTGCACTCCACACTGCCCTCCCCCCACCTGGATAAGAGGAACACCTACGTGAGAATGAGTACGTTTACATGCACACTAATAATTTGATATTAAACTGATTATGGCAGTAGGCAGATTATGGCATTAGTCATGTAAACCCCTCACTCTGCTTATCTTAATCGGTGTACGGTCAAAATGGAAGTAAGCATACGCCGGCTAAAACATCTAGTTTTCTGATCAATCTTTAAAATATTAGGACGTGTAAGCACCTTTAATCAGAGTTACAGCTATGTGTTTGATCTGCGCATGTGCTAGCACCAGCCGAGCGAGCCTCCCTCTTTAGCGCGAGTGAAGTGAGTTCGGAAACAATTGAATGTATGCGTCTTAGAAGTGGTTTTCACATATAAAGTTTGTATGTACGAACTCAATCAAATATGCTTCCCAAAAATAACATGTTCGCTGTGGTAGAAGGTTTATTTTGATTGGCGAATTTCTGCATTTGACAGAGTGCCATCACGTAGCCTGATTTCAGATGTGTCCATGGTAACAGGATCAACAGGGAAATCGTTCTTCTTGCAAAGCATGTAAACGTTTTAATCAAACTATTATATTAATCTGACTATGCACAATAATCGCATTATTGTGTGTGTGTAACTCAATGTTGTTCATTGACTACAGCTCAGCGTTCAACACCATAGTGCCCTCCAAGCTCATCACTAAGCTCAGGACCCTGGGACTAAACACCTCCCTCTGATACTGGACCCTGGACTTCCTGACGGGCCGCCCCCAGGTGGTAAGGGTAGGTAACAACATATCTGCCATGCTGATCCTCAACACAGGGGCCCCTCAGGGGTGCGTGATCAGGCCCCTCCTGTACTCCCTGTTCACCCACGACTGCGTGGCCAGGCACGACTCCAACACCATCATTACGTTTGCTGACAACACGACGGTGGTAGGCCTGATCACCAACCACTATGAGACAGCCTATAGGGCGGAGGTCAGAGACCTGGCCGTGTGGTGCCAGGACAACAACCTCCCCCTCATCAACTTCAGCAAGACAAAGGAGCTGATGGTGAACTACAGGAAACTGAGGGCAGAGCACGACCCCATCCACATCAACGGGGCTGTAGTGGAGCGGGTCGAGAGCTTCAAGTTCCTCGGTGTCCACATCACTAAGGAATTAACATGGTCCACGCACATCAACACTGTCGCGAAGCAGGCACGACAACACCTCTTTCCCCTCGGGAGGCTGAAAACATTTGGCATGGGTCCTCAGATCCTCAAAAAGTTCTACAGCTGCACCATTGAGAGCATCTTGACTGGCTGCATCACCGCCTGGTACGGTCATAGACTGTTCTCTCTGCTACCGCATGGCAAGCGGTACCGATGCACCAAGTCTGGAACCAACAGGACCCTGAACAGCTTCTACCCCCAAGCCATAAGACTGCTAAATAGTTAGTTAAATAGTTAACTAAATAGCTACCCTGACTATCTGCATTTACCCCCTTTTTGCACTAACTCTTTTGACTCATCACATAAGCTGCTGTTACTATTTATTATCTATCCTGTTGCCTAGTCCCTTTATCTCTACCTACATGCACATATCTACCTCAATTACCTCGTACCCCTGCACATCAACTTGCGACTGGTACCCTGTGTATATAGCCAAGTTATTACCTCGTACCCCTGAACATCAACTCAGTACTGGTAGCCTGTGTATATAGCCTAGTTATTACCTCGTACCCCTGCACATCAACTCAGTACTGGTACCCCATGTATATAGTTATTACCTCGTACCCCTGCACATCAACTCAGTACTGGTACCCTGTGTATATAGCCAAGTTATTACCTCGTACCCCTGCACATCAACTCAGTACTGGTACCCTGTGTATATAGCCTAGTTATTACCTCGTACCCCTGCACATCAACTCAGTACTGGTACCCTGTGTATATAGCAAGTTATTACTCGTACCCCTGAACATCAAATCAGTACTGGTAGCCTGTGTATATAGCCTAGTTAATTACCTCGTTACCCCTGCACATCAACTCAGTTACTGGTAGGCTGTGTATATAGCCTTAGTTATTACCTCGTACCCCTGCACATCAACTCAGTACTGGTACCCCATGTGTCTATATAGTTATTACCTCGTACCCCTGCACATCAACTCAGTATGGTACCCCATGTGTATATAGTTATTACCTCGTACCCCTGCACATCAACACAGTACTGGTACCCTGTGTATATAGCCTAGTTATTACCTCGTACCTCTACACATCAACTCAGTACTGGTACCCCATGTATATAGTTATTACCTCGTACCCCTGCACATCAACTCAGTACTGGTACCCTGTGTATATAGTTATTACCTCGTACCCCTGCACATCAACTCAGTACTGGTACCCTGTGTATATAGCCAAGTTATTACCTCGTACCCCTGCACATCAACTCAGTACTGGTACCCTGTGTATATAGTTATTACCTCGTACCCCTACACATCAACTCAGTACTGGTACCCTGTGTATATAGCCTAGTTATTACCTCGTACCCCTGCACATCAACTCAGTACTGGTACCCTGTGTATATAGTTATTACCTCGTACCCCTACACATCAACTCAGTACTGGTAGCCCTGTGTATAGAGCCTAGTTATTACCTCGTACCCCTGCACATCAACTCAGTACTGGTACCCTGTGTATATAGCCAAGTTATTGTTACTCATTGTGTATTTATTCCTGGTTATTCTTTTTCGATTCTCTTTAATTTTTTCTCTCTGCATTGTGGGTAAGGGCCCGTAAGTAAGCATTTCACTGTTAGTCTACACCTGTTGTTTACCAAGCATGTGACGAATAACATTTGAATTGATTTTTGTAGCATGCTTAGACCAGGGGCAGTATGGCGTCCTAATCAGGTGAGAACCATTCAGAGAGGTTGATGATGGGAGACAGTGGCAGGATCAAGGTTAAAAGATGTGTGTCAGAACAGAGAAAAGAGGTAACATGGGAGGGGGAGGAGAAATGCACCACGAAGAGCAAAAACAGTTCAGCTGATTCAGCCTGGAAAATAATCCGCTTTGAGTTGTCTTACCGCATGTGCAAGACAGTTTGAGAATCTATTCGTTTCACTGTACTGTTTACTGGTAGGTTAGCTGTTTCACTGTACTGTTTACTGGTAGGTTAGCTGTTTCACTGTACTGTTTACTGGTAGATTAGCTGTTTCACTGTACAGTTTACTGGTAGGTTAGCTCTTTCACTGTACTGTTTACTGGTAGGTTAGCTGTTTTACTGTTTGACTTACTTGACTAGACATCTTAGAAATACTTATTTGACTTGATTTCTTTTAACTCCTAGAGGAGCAAAGAGGCGTAAAATGTTCACTCTTTAAGTCTTGACAAAATGCCTCCGCTTTGAGTTGTCTTACCGCACGTGCAAGACAGTTTGAGCATCAGTGTTTATCACCAATATGTGAGGATTTCCTTCTGCCTATTTCTGTCCAGGAAACCCAAAGCTTTTTCCCAGAGGTATGTTTTGGACCACACCCTACACCTCTCTCTCTCTCCCTCCCTCGTTCCCTCCCTCCCTCCCTCGTTCCCTCGTTCCCTCCCTCCCTCCCTCGTTCCCTCCCTCCCTCCCTCCCTCGTTCCCTCCCTCCCTCCCTCCCTCCCTCGTTCCCTTCCTCCCTCGTTCCCTCCCTCCCTCTTTCCCTCCCTCCTTCGTTCCCTCCCTCCAGTCCATGCATCTGGTTTGGTCATCAACATACTTGTGTTTAACTCTGGGCGTTATGGACTTGCTGCTAACAGTCTATCACATGCTCCAGCCACGCAACCTGTGTGTGTGTGTGTGTGTGCGTGTGTGTGTGTGTGTGTCTACTGAAAAGTGAACTGAAGTCAGTTGACGGATATTCATTTGGGGATAATTAATAGGCTGCTTTAGGTTTAATGTTCGAGATGCTTCAATGTATAGTTTAAATGTATCTCCTCATCTAAACACAGTCCCCCTGGAGAAATCTATAGGAGTCAGGACTGAGGAGTAGGTAGTATAGCCCTGACAGACAGGAACTCAGGAGCTATTTCTCTCTTTCTCTCTCACCGACTTCTGTTTCTCACTTTGTTTCTTTCTCTCTCACTGACTTCTGTTTCTCTCTGTCTCTCTGTCTCTCTCTCTCTCTCTCTCTCTCTCTCTCTCTCTCTCTCTCTCTCTCTCTCTCTCTCTCTCTCTCTCTCTCTCTCTCTCTCTCTCTCTCTCTCTCTCTCTCTCTCTCTCTCTCTCTCTCTCTTCTCTCTCTCTCTCTCTCTCTCTCTCTCTCTCTCTCTCTCTCTCTCTCTCTCTCTCTCTCTCTCTCTCTCTCTCTCTCTCTCTCTCTCTCTCTCTCTCTACAACTGAGAGAATGACAAGAATCTACAATCAACACACTTCCCGTCAGACATTCAAATAATAAGCTCTCAGACGTCCTTCTGAAACCTTTGACATTTCATTTTGGGAGGGAGGGCCTCTTTTTCTCTTCTAATCACACGTTTCCTCTGATTCCTAAATTATTTGGTGTGAAGAAGGTCATATTAATATTTTATTATCATTCACTGAACCTTCTTCAATAGAGATGAAACAAGCTGAACACAAAGCAATCGTTTTACTTCATAACAATCAGCTAAATATATGTGAATCGTTGTAATCTAGCCAGCCAGCTAGCTAGTTAAACAGGCAAAAAATGACCTAAAACGAATGTTATGCAAGGTACAGTAGATGTCAATTCTTCGTGGGTAGCTAGCTAACAATTCTAGCTAGCCAGTTAGCCCTATTGACTTACTATGGACTTACCCATTCACTGAACTTTCCTTCTTCCAGCCAGGACAATGGCAATAGAGACGAAACAAGATATACACAATGCAAACATTTTACTTCATAACTATCAGCTAGCTATATGTGAATCGTAATATTGTAGCTAATTAGATAGTATAACAGGCAAAAATGACCTAAAACCAACGTTATCCAATGTAGATGTCAATTCTTCGTTGGTAGCTAGCTAACAATTCTCCATGGCTACCTGGCTAGCTAACAGTAGTAGGTAACCAGTTAGCACTATTGACTCACTATGGGCTTGCGACCTACACACACTACAGCGGGTATTGTAGGCAGGTTAACATGCCTAAATTAACACAGCGTGTATTTATTAACATATCAAGATCAAATATTGTAGTCAGGCAACTCATTTGCATGCTCGGAGCACGGTAGTATGCATTTTGAGAAATACACCGGGCTTTGTCAGCTACATCAGCCATTGTCCATAAGAACAGCTATAGAACTGTCAAAGAGAAAGTCAGGGAGAGTATCACAGGAGGAAAACATTGGCACCCTTTAAGAACAGCTATAGATGTAGGAGCTGGGACGTGAGGCGACGAGGGCTGAGTCTAACATTCTCCTTAGCGCCTCTCCTATCTTTGACAGCCTGAATAATAGATAGGCTGACTCCTCGTTAACTGCCTGGCCTGAGGAGCCGAAAGACAAGCAAGCTCACAGCTTCAGACCGCGTGGAGACAGAGACAGAGAGACAGAGAGAGAGACAGAGAGAGAGATAGACAGAGACAGAGACAGACAGAGACAGAGAGAGAGACAGAGATAGACAGAGACAGAGACAGAGAGAGAGACAGAGAGAGATACAGAGAGAGAGACTGAGACAGAGAGACAGAGGTGTTGGGGGAGGTACAGTATATAAAGAAGCAGAAAGACATGTCCAGTCCTGTCCTGTCAAGTCTTAGCAGAGTCATATCAGGTCGCCTTCTGTAGAGTCACATCCACATAGACTCTGGACAAAGTGCACTGTATAGGGCAGAGGTTTTCAAAATATTTAGGGGCAGAGGACCCCTTTTGTGATAACAAATTCATCAGGGACCCCCTCATAATCAGAACACAACTCGCGTGGGATAAAAAATAGCATACAAAGTAGTTTTACTAATTATTTGGCACTACTGCATGGCCGGATGAACCAATTAAGTCGGACCCTAGGAAGGAATATTATAAAAGGCCGCCTCTTGGCATCAGAGAGGCAATTCAGCAGTCTTCAAGCTAATTACTAGCAATTCTACACATTTTGTCATGGGGCAGAGAGATGTTTGTCATGGGGCAGAGAGATGTTTGTCATGGGGCAGAGAGATGTTTGTTATGGGGCAGAGAGATGTTTGTCATGGGGCAGAGAGATGTTTGTCATGGGGCAGAGAGATGTTTGTCATGGGGCAGAGAGATGTTTGTCATGGGGCAGAGAGATGTTTGTCATGGGGCAGAGAGATGTTTGTCATGGGGCAGAGAGATGTTTGTCATGGGGCAGAGAGATGTTTGTCATGGGGCAGAGAGATGTTTGTCATGGGGCAGAGAGATGTTTGTCATGGGGCAGAGAGATGTTTGTCATGGGGCAGAGAGATGTTTGTTGTTGCAGCTTTAAGTTTCAACGTTTATTCGCCACGTCCACAGGATACAACCAGGTGTTTGATTTTATTTTATTTATAATAATAATAATATATATATATGCCATTTAGCAGACGCTTTTATCCAAAGCGACTTACAGTCATGCGTGCATACATTTTTACGTATGGGTGGTCCCGGGGATCGAACCCACTACCCTGGCATTACAAGCGCCATTTATTAGGATCCCCATTAGCCGATACAGTGAAATTCTTACCTTGATTGCTCTTTCCCAACAACAATGCAGTGATAATGCAGTGGTCCCCTGTAGCTCAGCTGGTAGAGCATGGCGCTTGTAACGCCAGGGTAGTGGGTTCAATCCCCGGGACCACCCATACACAAAAATGTATGCACGCATGACTGTAAGTCGCTTTGGATAAAAGCGTCTGCTAAATGGCTTATTATTATTATTATTATTATTATTATTATTATTATTATTATTATTATATAGATAATAAAAAATACAAGAAAAAAATAAAAGCACCGATAAAAACAATTAGATAAAAATAGATAGATAAAATTATTAACAATTAGATAAAAACCAGACAAGAATTTGAGTTAAAGATACACAAGTGGGATTAAAATTGATTTAATTGGCATTTTTCTCATCAAAATACTCTGTAATGTCTAAGCGGAAGAATACTTAGATAAAAAAGAACAATATTATTTATAACTAAAATATAGTCGTTTGCATACAGTGCCTTCAGAAATTACATTTTGTTGTGTTACAGCCTGAATATAA
Organism: Coregonus ussuriensis; assembly: GCA_031479575.1. Lineage (NCBI taxonomy): Eukaryota > Metazoa > Chordata > Actinopteri > Salmoniformes > Salmonidae > Coregonus > Coregonus ussuriensis. Next base: position 46,304,876 of record CM062477.1, on the reverse strand, counting down.
CATTTATTAAATTGAGATTTTTTTGTCACTGGCCTACACACAATACCCCATAATGTAAAAGTGGAATTATGTTTTTAGAAATGTTTACAAATGTTTACAAATAAAATAAAAAAATGAAAAGATGAAATGTCTTGAGTCAATAAGTATTCAACCCCTTCGTTATGGCAAGCCTAAATAATTTCCGGAGAAAACAACACAAATCACATAATAAGTTAAATGGACTCACTCTATGTGAAATAATAGGGGTTGACATGACTCGTAAATTACTAACCCTTCCTCTGTCCCCCATACATACATACATACATACATACATACATACATACATACATACATACATACATACATACATACAACATACATACATACTTACATACATATGGAATCATGTAGTAAACAAAAAAGTGTTAACAAATCAAAATATATTTTATATTTGAGATTCTTCAAATAGCACACTCTTCGCATTCTCTTAACCAGCTTCACCTGAAATGCTTTTCCAACAGTCTTGAAGGAGTTCCCACATATGCTGAGAACTTGTTGGCTGCTTTTCCTTCACTCTGCGGTCCGACTAATCCCAAACCATCTCAATTGGGTTGAGGTCGGGGGATTGTGGAGGCCAGGTCATCTGATGCAGCACTCCATCACTCTCCTTCTTGGTAAAATAACCCTTACACAGCCTGGAGGTGTGTTGGGTCATTGTCCTGTTGAAAAACAAATAATAGTCCCACTAAGCCCAAACCAGATGGGATGGCGTATTGCTGCAGAATGCTGTGGTAGCCATACTGGTTAAGTGTGCCTTGAATTCTAAATAAATCACAGACAGTGTCACCAGCAAAGCACCGCCACACCATAACACCTCCTCCTCCATGTTTTACGGTGGGAAATACACATGCAGAGATCATCCGTTTACCCACACCGCGTCTCACAAAGACATGGCGGTTGGAATCAAAAATCTCAAATTTGGACTCCAGACCAAAGGACACATTTCCACCGGTCTAATGTCCATTGCTCGTGTTTCCTGCCCCAAGCAGGTCTCTTCTTCTTATTGGTGTCCTTTAGTAGTGGATTCTTTGCAGCAATTCGACCATGAAGGCCTGATTCACACAGTCCCCTCTGAACAGTTGATGTTGAGATATCTCTGTTACTTGAACTCTGTGAAGCATTTATTTGGGCTACAATTTCTGAGGCTGGTTACTCTAATGCATTTATAATCTGCACCAGAGGTACAGTGGGGAAAAAAGTATTTAGTCAGCCACCAATTGTGGAAGTTCTCCCACAAGATGAGAGAGGCCTGTAATTTTCATCATAGGTACACGTCAACTATGACAGACAAATTGAGAAAAAAAATCCAGAAAATCACATTGTAGGATTTTTAATGAATTTATTTGCAAATTATGGTGGAAAATAAGTATTTGGTCAATAACAAAAGTTTCTCAATACTTTGTTATATACCCTTTGTTGGCAATGACACAGGTCAAACGTTTTCTGTAAGTCTTCACAAGGTTTTCACACACTGTTGCTGGTATTTTGGCCCATTCCTCCATGCAGATCTCCTCTAGAGCAGTGATGTTTTGGGGCTGTCGCTGGGCAACACAGACTTTCAACTCCCTCCAAAGATTTTCTATGGGGTTGAGATCTGGAGACTGGTTAGGCCACTCCAGGACCTTGAAATGCTTCTTATGAAGCCACTCCTTCGTTGCCCGGGCGGTGTGTTTAGGATCATTGTCATGCTGAAAGACCCAGCCACGTTTCATCTTCAATGCCCTTGCTGATGGAAGGAGGTTTTCACTCAAAATCTCACGATACATGGCCCCATTCATTCTTTCCTTTACACGGATCAGTCGTCCTGGTCCCTTTGCAGAAAAACAGCACAAAAGCATGATGTTTCCACCCCCATGCTTCACAGTAGGTATGGTGTTCTTTGGATGCAACTCAGCATTCTTTGTCCTCCAAACACGACGAGTTGAGTTTTTACCAAAAAGTTATATTTTGGTTTCATCTGACCATATGACATTCTCCCAATCCTCTTCTGGATCATCCTCTCGCCTCTGCCTCCCCCCTCTCCTCTCCCATCTCTCCTCTGCCTCCCCTCTCTCCTCTGCCTCCCTCTCTCCCCTGCCTCTCCTCTGCCTCCCCTCTCTCCTCTGCCTCCCTCTCTACCCTGCCTCCCCCTCTCCTCTGCCTCCCCCCTCTCCTCTGCCTCCTTCTCTCCCCTGCCTCTCCTCTGCCTCCCCCTCTCCTCTGCCTCCCCCAATCCTCTGCCTCCCTGCCTCCTCCTCTTCCTCTGCCTCCCCTCTACCCTGCCTCCCCCTCTCCTCTGCCTCCCTCTCTCCCCTCTCTCCCCTGCCTCCCCCTCTCCCCTGCCTCCCCCTCTCCTCTGCCTCCCCTATCTCCTCTGCTTCCCTCTCTCCCCTGCCTCCCCTCTCTCCTCTGCCTCCCCTCTCTCCTCTGCCTCCCCTCTCTCCTCTGCCTCCCCCTCTCCATGGGTCTCCAGGGGTCTTTTCACAGTCCCCAAATCCAGAACAAATTCCAGAAAGCGTCCAGTATTAT
>CM062477.1:46219829-46297329 GCA_031479575.1 Coregonus ussuriensis | reverse complement strand
TTTACTGAACTTCATCAGTTTTACTGAACTTCATCAGTTTTACCCTGAACTCTCAGTAGGGGGTAGATATAACAAGGACTTAGTTTCAACATGTTGATATGTGGTGTTTGGGGAAACAGGAAGAGAGAAGGATGGACTGTCACGGATAGATCGATTACAGATCCTCTCTCTTGAACATCTCTTCATGGCCTGTTACAGTAAGATCACTGTATTCTCTTTTAAAACAACACACACACACGCACGCACGCACGCATGCACGCACACACACGTGCGCACGCACACGCACACGCACACGCACACACACACACACACACTGCAAGACTGTGCATAAACCCAGCTAGCTGTATAAACACACACTAACATGGTAATATCCTCTCCTTCCTGTCCTGTCTACAGACCTGCTGCTGCTGCAGGGCAGTGCTTGTTCTGCTGGGCTTCACATGGTGCATACCACAGCCCTGACGGAACACTACCACACTGTAACAGGAAGTCTGCCTCGGGATACCCTACTGTTCTATCTGGTTGGCACTAGAATAGAATAGAACTCTATTAGATACCCAGATGTACAGTAGACCTGGTTGGTATAGTCTGTCACTGTCACCCTGAGGTCTAGGAAGCTATCTGGGGAAAAAAATCAGCTGGGGCAAGACATCACTGATCAGATTCCCCGGATCATTTTACACCAGTTGGAGATAAAAAAAAAGACAATAAAAAAAACAGCAATGTTCAAGCTCTTTGCACGTTTTCGCAATTTCATATCGCTGTGTTCAGTCTTTGTTATAACCAGTTTTATAACACAGTGATATCACTGTGTTCTGTTTAACCTCTTTGCACTTAGTTTCACAGGCAATATGGGGCAGTATCCACTATAATCATCTACAACTGAGGCCAAATGCTAAACATATCCACTATAATCATCTACAAAATCTCACTATGGTCTTTATTTAGAATAGATAGATTTGGACCGTAATTTGATCACCACGTTGCAGGAGAACTTTCCTGCAATGCAGGAAATGTAAGGTTAAAAAATGTGAGGTTTAAAAAGGCTTCTGAAGTTTTGTAATTTTCCACTTTAAAATGTCAGACTTGACTTTTCCTTTACGAAAAATGTATCGACCCCTACCAAAAATGTCCATTCATCATAATCCACATAGTAATTAACATGTCCTGTTGCTGCAGGATTCTTTTCCTGCTGTAGCAAACTGGCTCAAACTAAGATCCTACATCTGTAGCAATATGATAGGCTTTAATCCATGCCGAGAGAGACCAAGTTTAGTTCTGCTCTAAACCCAGGCCTCAAGCCCAGGCAGATAATCTTGCATAGGCTGTTATATCTTAAACCCAAACCCTCTAACCGTAACCACACTGAGAAGTGTATCTGGGGATCTCTCCAAATGTGAAAAGTTAATGTGTGTGTGTGTGTGTGTGTGTGTGTGTGTGTGTGTGTGTGTGTGCGCATGCTTCCGTGTGTGTGTGTTTGTGTGGATGTGTGCGTGCTTCCGTGTGTGTGTGTGTGTGTGTGTGTGTGTGTATCTCTGAAAATGGGTCTCCCCCTCTGGTCTGTTTCCTGCTGTGGCTGAAACAGGATCCTATCACAGTTTAGAGAGTTAGAGCCTCAGCAGGCCAGCCCACCCAATGACTGACCAGCTGGGAGGAGCCTGGAGCAGGGGCCTGGAGGAGGGGAAAGGAGGAGGGGCCTGGAGGAGGGGATAGGAGGGGCCTGGAGGAGGGGAAAGGAGGAGGGGAAAGGAGGGGCCTGGAGGAGGGGAAAGGAGGAGGGGAAAGGAGGGGCCTGGAGGAGGGGAAAGGAGGGGCCTGGAGGAGGGGAAAGGAGGAGGGGAAAGGAGGAGGGGCCTGGAGGAGGGGAAAGGAGGGGCCTGGAGGAGGGGAAAGGAGGAGGGGGCCTGGAGGAGGGGAAAGGAGGAGGGGAAAGGAGGGGCCTGGAGGAGGGGATAGGAGGGGCCTGGAGGAGGGGAAAGGAGGAGGGGAAAGGAGGGGCCTGGAGGAGGGGAAAGGAGGGGGGGAGAGGAGGAGGGGAAAGGAGGGGCCTGGAGGAGGGGAAAGGAGGAGGGGAAAGGAGGGGCCTGGAGGAGGGGAAAGGAGGAGGGGAAAGGAGGGGCCTGGAGGAGGGGAAAGGAGGAGGGGAAAGGAGGAGGGGAAAGGAGGAGGGGATAGGAGGAGGGGATAGGAGGAGGGAAAAGGAGGAGGGGAAAGGAGGAGGGGATAGGAGGGGATAGGAGGAGAGGATAGGAGGAGGGGAAAGGAGGGGAAAGGAGGAGGGGAAAGGAGGGGCCTGGAGGAGGGGAAAGGAGGAGGGGAAAGGAGGGGCCTGGAGGAGGGGCCTGGAGGAGGGGAAAGGAGGAGGGGAAAGGAGGGGCCTGGAGGAGGGGCCTGGAGGAGGGGAAAGGAGGGGCCTGGAGGAGGGGAAAGGAGGGGCCTGGAGGAGGGGAAAGGAGGGGCCTGGAGGAGGGAGGAGGAGGGAAAGGAGGGGCCTGGAGGAGGGGAAAGGAGGAGGGGAAAGGAGGGGCCTGGAGGAGGGGAAAGGAGGAGGGGAAAGGAGGGGCCTGGAGGAGGGGAAAGGAGGGGCCTGGAGGAGGGGCCTGGAGGGGCCTGGAGGAGGGGAAAGGAGGAGGGGAAAGGAGGGGCCTGGAGGAGGGGAAAGGAGGGGCCTGGAGGAGGGGATAGGACAGAGGTTACATCCCAAATGGCACCCTATTCCATATGGGCCCTGTTTAAATACTGTATATAAACCCTGGATTGCTGATGTATTGGCCATTGAGAGGCTTTGAAGCCAACGGTCGGCCATATTGGCACTCCCCAGTAGCAGCAGTCCTCCCTAGGCATGAATGGAATTCTACAGTATTTCAATTAAATGTTTCAAGGAGAAAATTACATGTATTTATGTATTTCTTTGTTGTAGTCGGGAGAGTAACATTAGTCATCTCTAAACAATTATACCTTAAGGAAAATGTTTATATATATACAGTATATACACAGTACCAGTCAAAGGTTTGGACACACCTACTCATTCAAGGGTATTTCTTTATTTTTACTATTTTCTACAGTGTAGAATAATAGTGAAGACATCAAAACTATGAAATAACACATATGGAATCATGTAGTAACCAAAAAAGTGTTAAACAAATCAAATTCTATTTTATATTTGAGATTCTTCAAAGTAGCCACCCTTTGCCTTGATGACAGCTTTTGACTGGTATATAATATAATTTCAAAGTATGCATTAAAGGTGTCTGTCATAGAATAAACGTGGCAAAAATTTATGAATGTAGACATGAATAAATGCATTTCTGTAGCTTCCAAAATATTTGTTTTACAATGCCAAGATGGAGGACCGGTGCCAAGATAGAGGACCGGTGCCAAGATGGAGGACCGGTGCCAAGATGGAGGACCGGTGCCAAGATGGAGGACCGGTGTTTCCAACACAGCGGCCCCTATCAGTCATCTAATGTATATATAAATCATTGGGTATTTGAGGCTCCACATTGCCTTCCTTTCACCCCAAAGCATTGTTCTCTGAAAGCCTAAGGCTCTTACGATGGATAGGGGAGTGAATAGGACTTTTTGTTCATATCAACCAAACACATTTCAGGAACAAAATGAATTTCTTTAAATCTATTTTGCAACGAACACATTTGAGGAGCCATAATGTCTATAAAATAACTGTACATGGGCATTGCTTCTGTAAAACTAAGGACATTTATGATATTGTGACAGTTACAATAACCTAGAGCATTCAGACACATTTGAATGGACATGTATTAGCATATCTTGGAGGCTATATGTATAGCTATATATGTATATATATATACAGTGAGGGAAAAAAGTATTTGATCCCCTGCTAATTTTGTACGTTTGCCCACTGACAAAGAAATGATCAGTCTATAATTTTAATGGTAGGTTTATTTGAACAGTGAGAGACAGAATAACAACAACAAAATCCATACAAACGCATGTCAAAATGTTATTAATTGATTTGCATTTTAATGAGGGAAATAAGTATTTGACCCCTCTGCAAAACATGACTTAGTACTTGGTGGCAAAACCCTTGTTGGCAATCACAGAGGTCAGACGTTTCTTGTAGTTGGCCACCAGGTTTGCACACAACTCAGGATTTTGTCCCACTCCTCTTTGCAGATCTTCTCCAAGTCATTAAGGTTTCAAGCCTGATGTTTGGCAACTCGAACCTTCAGCTCCCTCCACAGATTTTCTATGGGATTAAGGTCTGGAGACTGGCTAGGCCACTCCAGGATCTTAATGTGCTTCTTCTTGAGCCACTCCTTTGTTGCCTTGGCTGTGTGTTTTGGGTCATTGTTATGCTGGAATACCCATCCACGACCCATTTTCAATGCCCTGGCTGAGGGAAGGAGGTTCTCACCCAAGATTTGACGGTACATGGCCCCGTCTATCCTCCCTTTGATGCGGTGAAGTTGTCTTGTCCCCTTAGCAGAAAAACACCCTCAAAGCATAATGTTTCCACCTTTGTTTGACGGTGGGGATGGTGTTCTTGGGGTCATAGGCAGCATTCCTCCTCCTCCAAATACGGCGAGTTGAGTTGATGCCAAAGAGCTCAATTTTGGTCTCATCTGACCACAACACTTTCACCCAGTTCTCCTCTGAATCATTCAGATGTTCATTGGCAAACTTCAGACGGGCCTGTATATGTGCTTTCTTGAGCAGGGGGCCCTTACGGGCACTGCAGGATTTCAGTCCTTCACGGCGTAGTGTGTTAACAATTGTTTTCTTGGTGACTATGATCCCAGCTGCCTTGAGATCATTGACAAGATCCTCCCTTGTAGTTCTGGGCTGATTCCTTACCGTTCTCATGATCATTGCAACTCCACGAGGTGAGATCTTGCGTGGAGCCCCAGGCCGAGGGAGATTGACAGTTATTTTGTGTTTCTTCCATTTGCGAATAATCCCACCAACTGTTGTCACCTTCTCACCAATCTGCTTGGCGATGGTCTTGTAGCCCATTCCAGCCTTGTGTAGGTCTACAATCTTGTCCCTGACATCCTTGGAGAGCTCTTTGGTCTTGGCCATGGTGGAGAGTTTGGAATCTGATTGATTGATTGCTTCTGTGGACAGGTGTGTTTTATACAGGTAACAAACTGAGATTAGGAGCACTCCCTTTAAGAGTGTGCTCCTAATCTCAGCTCGTTACCTGTATAAAAGACACATGGGAGCCAGAAATCTTTTTGATTGAGAGGGGGTCAAATACTTATTTCCCTCATTAAAATGCAAATACATTCATAACATTTTTGAAATGTGTTTTTCTGGACATTTTTGTTGTTATTCTGTCTCTCACTGTTCAAATAAACCTACCATTAAAATTATAGACTGATAATTTCTTTGTCAGTGGGCAAACGTACAAAATCAGCAGGGGATCAAATACTTTTTTCCCTCACTGTGTATATATATATATATATATATATATATATATATATATATATATATATATGCTGGACTCAAACAGCACATTCACACACATACTTACAGCTTAATGGAATTTAACAAACAGCTTTTTCCTCCCCACCATACTCAGCCTCTAAATAGCCAATCTGGATGTATCCGGTCTGAATACAACCAGAAGGTAGGATGTCTGAAGAAAGTTCTGGTTTCTAAACCACTTATGAGGGAGACATTTTTAACTGTTGAAGAAAATCATTGGTGGGTGATTTTCAGCTTAACTGAAGCTAGATGTAATAGACTGAAACTTTCTCATGCAGAGCTGTGAGGATGGTTGCATGCAAAGACTTTGACTGCATTTACTGGTACCCTTTTCCCTATATAGTGCACTACTTAACCAGGACCCATAGACCAGGACCTATAGACCAGGACCTATAGACCAGACCAGGACCCATAGACCAGGACCCATAGACCAGACCAGGACCCATAGACCAGGACCCATAGACCAGACCAGGACCCATAGACCAGGACCCATAGACCAGACCAGGACCCATAGACCAGGACCCATAGACCAGGACCCATAGACCAGGACCTATAGACCAGGACCCATAGACCAGGACCCATAGACCAGGACCCATAGACCAGGACCCATAGACCAGGACCCATAGACCAGGACCCATAGACCAGGACCCATAGACCAGGACCCATAGACCAGGACCCATAGACCAGGACCCATAGACCAGGACCCATAGACCAGGACCTATAGACCAGGACCCATAGACCAGGACCCATAGACCAGACCAGGACCCATAGACCAGGACCCATAGACCAGACCAGGACCCATAGACCAGGACCTATAGACCAGGACCCATAGACCAGGACCCATAGACCAGGACCTATAGACCAGGACCCATAGACCAGGACCCATAGACCAGACCAGGACCCATAGACCAGGACCCATAGACCAGGACCCATAGACCAGGACCTATAGACCAGGACCCATAGACCAGGACCCATAGACCAGGACCTATAGACCAGGACCCATAGACCAGGACCCATAGACCAGACCAGGACCCATAGACCAGGACCCATAGACCAGACCAGGACCCATAGACCAGGACCCATAGACCAGGACCCATAGACCAGGACCCATAGACCAGGACCCATAGACCAGGACCTATAGACCAGGACCCATAGACCAGGACCCATAGACCAGGACCCATAGACCAGGACCCATAGACCAGGACCCATAGACCAGGACCCATAGACCAGGATCCATAGACCAGGACCTATAGACCAGACCAGGACCCATAGACCAGGACCCATAGACCAGGACCTATAGACCAGGACCCATAGACCAGGACCCATAGACCAGGACCCATAGACCAGGACCCATAGACCAGGACCTATAGACCAGGACCCATAGACCAGGACCCATAGACCAGGACCCATAGACCAGGACCCATAGACCAGGACCCATAGACCAGACCAGGACCTATAGACCAGACCAGGACCTATAGACCAGACCAGGACCTATAGACCAGACCAGGACCCATAGACCAGGACCTATAGACCAGGACCCATAGACCAGGACCCATAGACCAGGACCCATAGACCAGGACCTATAGACCAGACCAGGACCCATAGACCAGGACCCATAGACCAGACCAGGACCCATAGACCAGGACCCATAGACCAGGACCCATAGACCAGGACCTATAGACCAGGACCCATAGACCAGGACCCATAGACCAGGACCTATAGACCAGGACCCATAGACCAGGACCCATAGACCAGACCAGGACCCATAGACCAGGACCCATAGACCAGGACCCATAGACCAGACCAGGACCCATAGTCTATAGACCAGGACCTATAGGGGTAGGAAGAGAAAATACTGCTCCTGAATTCCCAGCATTCCTTCAGGCAGACAGGAAACAGAGTCCCTGACCTGCAAACACACACACACACACACACATCTGTCACCCTCAGTAATGCCATGTTAGCAAGCTGTACAATAGCACATGGTCATTGCACACGGGCATTCATTCACACACAAAGACAGACACAGACACACAAAGACAGACACACAAAGACAGACACAGACACACAAAGACAGACACACAAAGACAGACACAGACACACAAAGACAGACACACAAAGACAGACACAGACACACAAAGACAGACACAGACACACAAAGACAGACACAGACACACAAAGACAGACACACAAAGACAGACACAGCAATATATTCACATTGTGGCGTTATGTCTTCCTTTCTCTAACCTCTCTTTCAGCTGCACCCCCCCCCCCACCCCACCCCACCCCCCACCCCCGCCCTCCACACACACACGTCCTTCCTCTCCTCTCTCCGTCCCCCACACTATCCACCAACCATCAGCATAGTTTCTGTACTCTCCATCTAACTAATTCAATTCCCTGCCTCTGTCTTTGAACAGCAAGCTCTGAGTGCTAGAGGCTGCTAGTCTCTATGAGGGAATCTAATTTACAAGCCGTAATGAGAATGAATGACTATCTTAACTCCATACATTGTCGTTCCTTCATACTAAAGTGACTGTTGACAGAGGATATGTCCCAGATTGCACCCTAACCCTAACCCATAGGGCTCGGTTCAAAGTAGTACACTATATAGGAAATAGGGTGCCATTTGGGATGCAGACAAAAAAGATGGATGTTTAGGATCCAGCAAAACATTATTGTCCTGAGCAGTTGGTTACTAGAAGAAAGGAAGGAAACCTCTGAGGATAAATCAGTCAGAATGCTTTGAGCGTACAGCTCTGTGTAAAATAAAATAAAAACATCCTCATCTATGTAATTTGAACCAGACACTTTATTTTTAGATCTGTTTTTTTCCCCCAGCTCATATTCCATTTCCTCTTTGTCTCTATCTGACCTCTGGGACAGGAGCAGTAAAAAAGATGAGAAAGTCCTGTAATTTTCATCATAGGTACACGTCAACTATGACAGACAAATTGAGAAAAGAATCTCTCTCTCTCTCTCTCTCTCTCTCTCTCTCTCTCTCTCTCTCTCTCTAATAACCCCTGTGATGGTAGAACTACTCTTGCCTCAAGCGTTAGACTGTAAAAAAGAAGCCTCGAGCGTACCGCAAAGTTGATACTGTGAGATTTCAAAATGTTTAAACTATGGCTAGAGAGAGACTCAATGAATACAGCAAAGAGCTGCTGCACTGTCAACACTTTCTATTCAACACTACTTCCACTCACACTACAACCAGCACTGCAGCTGTAATGAATGAGTAGGAAAGTGTATCTATAGGCTTGCGTTGTTATATTGAATATTTCACCTTTCTCTGGTCATAGGAGTAACAACATGACTTGGTGCATGAGGCAGAAATAATGCGGTGCGACTTGAGTTTCGCCATCAGCTGGAAGACCGAGTTCCCTTTTCTCAGCGGAGGGAGGGAGAGCGGAGGGAGGGAGAGCGGAGGGAGGAAGAGCAGATGGAGGGAGGGAGAGCGGAGGGAGGGAGAGCGGAGGGAGGGAGAGCGGAGGGAGGGAGAGCGGAGGGAGGGAGAGCGGAGGGAGGGAGAGCAGAGGGAGGGAGAGCAGAGGGAGGGAGAGTCGGGTGAGAGGTGGCCTCACCGCTGTTCCCTCCCCTCAGACTGACCATCAGATGCAGAACATCAATCCAGTAAAATAACAAAATGCTAATGTATTACGCTCACTCAGCTGTGTCTCACAAGTAATACAACAAATGATCTACTAGCAGTGTGATCATGTACCTCACGTTGAACTATAATAGAAAATAAAAAATAAAAGTAAAATACTGTTTTTAATAGGTTAATGTTACACAGCCTTACGTTTTTTTTAAAGATGCACTATGCAGAAATCACTCCGCCATTTCCTGGTTGTTAAAATTCTAATAATTAGCCTAATTTCAGTTCATGTGACAAAACAAGCAAGTATACTGTAGTGTAGGGAATCATTGTACGATCTAAACCACTGTGAAATATATTTTCCATAATCAAAAATATTGTATTTTCAGTTGTTTGAAGTTGATGTACAAAACCGAAAGTAAAAGACGCAAAAAAACTAAACTTAAGAACAGGAAGAATAGAAATAGCGCACATAGAACAGATCTACCTCTTCTTAGACTTGCTTTCAACGAGAATGACAGATCTATAACTCACATTTCTATGTGAATTTGGTCAGGTCGCCCAACAAGTTTACATGTTGCACCGTGCGTGACAAGAAGATGCCCCCATCCCTCCTACTAATTGGGCAAGTTTGGCAAATATTTTGTTGTCTGAGTGAGGGAAATTCTGTAAATTACGAGGACTCTATGTATTTTGAAAGATGAGACGTTGAGGTCATATGAGCAAAGTCCCGTAAGTCCAACTGTGCACTTCACATTTCCATATAATAAAACGAATGTAATATACAGTTTCAACGTTTATGATCAGTGTGATCAGTGTGGTGTATAGTTACAAAATGACACAGCATCATACCCTGGGTTGTCCTGAACAGAATAAGCATATGTTTGTTGTATTGTGAAGAAAATCTGTTTCTCTGAATTGCCTTGTGAAAGCCTAACACTGTTTTTATTTTATTTTTTATTTAACCTTTATTTAACTAACTAATTCTTATTTACAATGACGGCCTACACCGGCCAAACCCGGACGACGCTGGGCCAATTGTGCGCCGCCCCTATGGGACTCCCAATCACGGCCGGTTGTGATACAGCCTGGAATCGAACCAGGGGGTCTGTAGTGACGCCTCAAGCACTGAGATGCAGTGTCTTAGACCGCTGCGCCACTCGGGAGCACTGTAAGATCATATTTTATAATTTAGCTAGTCATTTTGGAAATATAACACGTTTTTTGGATTGCATAAACAACATCAGTAATTGTGTAAAGGCAGGGAAGCAGGGTTGTGTTCAAAACAACTACCAGTGTGTTTGCTCTAGTTCCTCAACGAAACAGCTAGGAGAGCTAAAAAAAAAAAACACCTTCTAGTTGAAGACTCTTCTTTGAAATTACTTAGGGAATGTGCCCACTTTGGAGAGGTGTGAGGCCACTTGGAAACACCAGTTAGTCCCCTCTCTCAAACCCTTGTCATTTTGTTTGTCTGATGTTGCATCTACAACACATTTTCCCAGGAATATTCTTATCATGTTACTGAATGTATCCAGAGTATTTTCAGAGTTCTTTATCAACAAATGCGGTGAAAAGTACAGTAGATGATAAATGCACATAAAATCAACAGTTTGGATCCAGTCTTGTGTCAGGTGAACTGTTGTATCCTCACCTTTGGTCTGATAATGTTCCCATAATCTTCAGATGGTTGCCCTTTCATTTCTATATTTCTTCTGTAAGATTTTATTTGATTAGGATCTCTTTTAGTCCTCTTTTTTGGACTAATCTTCCCCAAGAGTCCTTAAACATTAAAATACAATCAATCACATTTTCACATATAGCACACTGTTACAAACAACAGACACAATGTAGGAAACATTTCAATGTAGCCTTATCCACATAAGGGGTTAAAGGGTTATTAAAGGCCAGAGGTTATGTCACGCCCTGACTCAGGGGATTCGTATGTGTTGAGTCAGGGTGTGTATGTTCTATGTTGGGTATTTCTATGGTGGTTTTCTAGTATGTCTAGATCTATGTGGGCCGGTGTGGTTCCCAATCAGAGGCAGCTGTCGCTCGTTTCGTTTCGCTTCGCTTCGTTTGTTGTTTTGTCGGTTGTTTATTCATATTAATAAACATGTACGCAAATCACGCTGCACCTTGGTCCGTCCCGTCTGCTCACAACCTCTCTCTGACTCCCTGTGTGACGTATAACGGGTCAAATATCTTAATTCAACATCACATAGATACAGAGTGGTACAACTCCACTGTAACATAATTGTATTGTAACTATTCAGACGTCACGCAGATTATTGCCCCTGAAAACAACACGGAGAACGTCTCTATTGTTTTGTCTGTTAGTCATCTTTTGGTCTCACAACAATAGCTCTGGTCTCACCTGCCTCCTGGAGCCATGTAAAGAAACCATGTATTATAACTGGACAAGACAGGAGGTTAAAGCCACATCAAAGCTGTTTGTCCCTCCCAGGCACCCATCTGTCTGTCTGTGTGAGTAATACTACAGCTGAAGGGCCTCTGTGATTGCTGGACCGCGACCCTGCCATTATTCATAAAGAGACCCACCCTGTGACTAGCCGGTGACATCACGCCCATACCGTAGGGGACAGTGGGGTAAGATGAGCCATTCTAACAAAGATATCTACATATGTATATTTCAGGGTGTTGTGTATCCCTGGAAATAATCAGAATTCATGTAAACATTACACTTTTTGAAAACTTAAGCTTGTCCACAAAAAAGTGGTCTCTTGGCACAACTTAACCCGGTTATGGGGTAAACTGAGCGTAGGGACAGGGCAAGTTAAGACACCTTGGGGGTAAGTGGGTGATGGTGTCCTGTGACAGTGGGTGACGGTGTCCTGTGACAGTGGGTGATGGTGTCCTGTGACAGTGGGTGATGGTGTCCTGTGACGGTGGGTGATGGTGTCCTGTGACGGTGGGTGACGGTGTCCTGTGACAGTGGGTGATGGTGTCCTGTGACAGTGGGTGATGGTGTCCTGTGACAGTGGGTGATGGTGTCCTGTGACAGTGGGTGATGGTGTCCTGTGACAGTGGGTGATGGTGTCCTGTGACAGTGGGTGACGGTGTCCTGTGACAGTGGGTGACGGTGTCCTGTGACGGTGGGTGACGGTGTCCTGTGACGGTGGGTGATGGTGTCCTGTGACAGTGGGTGATGGTGTCCTGTGACAGTGGGTGATGGTGTCCTGTGACAGTGGGTGATGGTGTCCTGTGACAGTGGGTGACGGTGTCCTGTGACAGTGGGTGACGGTGTCCTGTGACGGTGGGTGATGGTGTCCTGTGACGGTGGGTGATGGTGTCCTGTGACAGTGGGTGACGGTGTCCTGTGACAGTGGGTGACGGTGTCCTGTGACGGTGGGTGACGGTGTCCTGTGACAGTGGGTGACGGTGTCCTGTGACGGTGGGTGACGGTGTCCTGTGACGGTGGGTGATGGTGTCCTGTGACAGTGGGGTGATGGTGTCCTGTGACAGTGGGGTGATGGTGTCCTGTGACAGTGGGTGACGGTGTCCTGTGACAGTGGGTGACGGTGTCCTGTGACGGTGGGTGATGGTGTCCTGTGACAGTGGGGTGATGGTGTCCTGTGACAGTGGGTGACGGTGTCCTGTGATGGTGTCCTGTGACAGTGGGTGATGGTGTCCTGTTAGGTTAAAGTTTAATTCATGGAATGGGGGTGGTCTATATTGTATATCATAAATGTATGCCTACATTCAGATATAGATCTCTCTGTTCAATTTAACTTACTCTTCCATTTCTCGACCAGTTGTCTGGGACAGGGATGTTGTTTTTCGATGTGCCAATTTGTAGACAAGTTCTCTGCATTTGAGGCTACTAAGCCCATGAAACTTGTCAGTGAGATTCTAGATATGTTTAGCAAGCTCAGACTCCATGTCATCAGATATGACCTTGTGTGCCTCTGCTACTCTCTCATAGACTCTCTTTCGGTACATGTTCGTTTTTCTTCTTTTTTTTGTCAGTGTACCTGTTCAGGTGTCACTCAGTTTATTTCTTATTCTCTTGCTGCTGCTCCAATGGACTTCTACCCTTCTCTCACTTCCTTGGCTGCTCTCTCCAGAACCTCAAGGTGGGCTAGACCCCTGCTTGTGTTATGTTTGTGTACACACAGACATGATGATGTCATGTGGTCCTCTGTAGCTCAGCTGGTAGAGCACGGCGCTTGTAACGCCAAGGTAGTGGGTTCGATCCCCGGGACCACCCATACACAAAACAATGTATGCACGCATGACTGTAAGTCGCTTTGGATAAAAGTGTCTGCTAAGTGGCGTATTATTATTATATTATATGTCTGCTCTGCAACAATACAGATTCACTATCTTGAGTTCATATGCATGACACATTGCATACAACTGACTAAATGTAATCATCATTTGTATGGGGTATCCATTGGCTCAACTTACCCCAAAGGCAAACATTTTGACTGTATTAGCCCCCACAGCTACAAGGTCACTTCCATGACCTCATATTGTAGCTTATAGAGACCCCCAACTAATGCATACGAGCGTCGTTAAACCTATAATACAAATTCATTTGACTTTTTTGAAAATCAGTCTCTTGGACTTAACTTGCTCGCCACATTTTTCCCCATGTGGTTTCTTCCTTCACAGACTCCATGAAATGATGACCTCTTCCTAAACATTTAGTCACATTATTAACTCTGTGTCCCCCCTAGAAACAAGGGGCTCGACTAATACTCTGGCTCAACTTACCCCACTCTCCCCTACTGTGCTGGCCTGGATATTTTGGTTTATCTGTAACCAGGCCAGACCAGTAGAGCTTGGTTTGGCTCAGTAGTGTGTGAGCGGAGCGTTTAGTCTGGTCTGAACCAGGCGAGCATGTGACACCAAACATCTTACATCCCCTCTTTACTCTGGTCACTAGTCACAGTAAGGTTAGCCCACTCAAGCTGCTGCTACTCTGGTTGTCACATATCCTGTATATAGTCCCCTTACCCCTAATACATATCTACCTCCATCACTCCAGTATCCCTGTCCCCTTACCCCTATACATATCTACCTCCATCACTCCAGTATCCCTGCACATTGTTAATATGGTACTGGAACTGACCCTGTATATAGTCACCTTCCCCCTAATACATATCTACCTCCATCACAAAAGTATCCCTGCACATTGTTAATATGGTACTGGAACTGACCCTGTATATAGTCCCCTTACCCCTATACATATCTACCTCCATCACTCCAGTATCCCTGCACATTGTTAATATGGTACTGGAACTGACCCTGTATATAGTCACCTTCCCCCTAATACATATCTACCTCCATCACAAAAGTATCCCTGCACATTGTTAATATGGTACTGGAACTGACCCTGTATATAGTCCCCTTCCCCCTAATACATATCTACCTCCATCACTCCAGTATCCCTGCACATTGTTAATATGGTACTGGAACTGACCCTGTATATAGTCACCTTCCCCCTAATACATATCTACCTCCATCACTCCAGTATCCCTGCACATTGTTAATATGGTACTGGAACTGACCCTGTATATAGTCACCTTCCCCCTAATACATATCTACCTCCATCACTCCAGTATCCATGCACATTGTTAATATGGTACTGGAACTGACCCTGTATATAGTCCCCTTCCCCCTAATACATATCTACCTCCATCACTCCAGTATCCCTGCACATTGTTAATATGGTACTGGAACTGACCCTGTATATAGTCACCTTCCCCCTAATACATATCTACCTCCATCACTCCAGTATCCCTTCACATTGTTAATATGGTATTGGAACTGACTTTTTAAATATTTCCTGTATATACTATGCTTACTTACTTTATTGTGTATTTCAAATGTCCTATTCTTAGTTCTCGAGTGTTTATTTGTTACTCTAACTAACATGCCCTTTCTGCCTCAGGTTATTATTCACAATAAGAGTCTGTCTCTGGCACCATCATCTAACTAACATGCCCTTTTGACTGTGGTTATTATTCACAATAAGAGTCTGTCTCTGGCACCATCATATAACTAACATGCCCTTTCTGACTCAGGTTATTATTGACAATAAGAGTCTGTCTCTGGCACCATCATCTAACTAACATACCCTTTCTGACTGGTTTGTGTGTCAGCAACAAGTCATTGGTGAGAAGGGGATATGGTGGCTGCTACAGACCCTTGGTCATCTGGTAGGCATCTGTAGACCAGTCACCACTCACCCTGGGTATTTATGTGTGTTCACCCTCCTCACATATACCAAATGTTATCATGATAGTCTCTCTCTCTCTCTCTCTCTCTCTCTCTCTCTCTCTCTCTCTCTCTCTCTCTCTCTCTCTCTCTCTCTCTCTCTCTCTCTCTCTCTCTCTCTCTCTCTCTCTCTCTCTCTCTCTCTCTCTCTCTCTCTCTCTCTCTCTCTCTCTCTCTCTCTCTCTCTCTCTCTCTCTCTCTCTCTCTCTCTCTCTCTCTCTCTCTCTCTCTCTCTCTCTCTCTCTCTCTCTCTCTCTCTCTCTCTCTCTCTCTCTCTCTCTCTGACAGTGCACATGTCAGTCTGCTGTGAGCAGAAAGAGACAGATTGTGTCAGTGTTCTCTGACCCGAGGGCTGGACCTGGACTGAGCTACAGAAAGGGAGAGAGAGATGGAGAGAGTGAAAGAGAGATTTAAGAAAGAGTGCGCTGGGATACAGGAGGAGACGGATGGAGAGACCAGGGGACGGGGTTAGAGGGCGGAAAGCAGAGCTTCAGCAGGGAATTAGCTGTGCCAAGCAGGAAGTCTGGAGAACCATAGGACAGACAGGAAGAGTTGCAGTCTGTTCTCTAGTTAAGTCATTGTTATTACTGCTATAGAGCCAGGCGTAGGGCTGGATATATGAGTGGGAAGGAGGGAGGGGGAGGGGGAGGGAGGGAGAGATCTGCTATAGTTCTCTGCCAGAATGTGTGTCTGGAAATCTCTGAAATTCAAGGCTCCCCCTCTCCTCACCTCTGGGTTTACAATAAGACAGTTAATGTTCAGAGAGGAGCAGAGAGAGACTGTGTATGGAGAGAGAGAGATGGAGAGATATTAAGACCGAAACAGAGAGCAATCACAGCAGCAAGATTTGTGACCTGTTGCCACAAGAAAAGGGCAACCAGTGAAGAACAAACACCATTGTAAATGTGTTTATTTATTTTCCCTTTTGTACTTTAACTATTTGCACATCGTTACGACACTGTATATATACATAATATGACATTTGAAATGTCTTTATTCTTTTGGAACTTGTGTGAGTGTAATTTTTTACTGTTAGTTTTTTTATTGTTATTTCACTTTTGTTTACTATCTACTTCACTTGCTTTGGCAACGTTAACATATGTTTCCCATGCCAATAAAGCCCCTTAAATTGAATTGAGAGAGAGAGAGAGAGAGAGAGAGAGAGAGAGAGAGAGAGAGAGAGAGAGAGAGAGAGAGAGAGAGAGAGAGAGAGAGAGAGAGAGAGAGAGAGAGAGAGAGAGAGAGAGAGAGAGAGAGAGAGCAGAAATGGAAATACAGAGTAACAGATAGAGAGTAACAGATAGAGAGTAACAGATAGAGAGTAACAGATGTATTGGCGCTGACGAAGATGGTGGCCTCGCGACTAGCTCTTAGGAAACTTTGCAGTATTTTGTTTTTTTATGTATTATTTTTTACATTATTAGCTCAGAAAGTGTTTTGTATCATTACATACAGCCGGGGAAAACTAATGGATATCAGAGCAGCGGAAAACTAATGGATATCAGATCAGCAGTAACTCACCAGCATTACGACCAGGAATTAGACTTTCCCGAAGCAGATCCTTTGTTTGCTCTCCCCAGGGCAACTGAACTGATTCCAGCAGCCGACCCAAAACATCGCCGGCGGAGGAGAGGCACTCGGAGCGGCCTGCTGGTTCGATTTAGGAGGCGCGCACACCACCCACCGCTTCCAAGTATACTACTCGCTAATGTTCAGTCTCTGGTTAACAAGGTCGACGAACTCCGGGCAAGGATTTCTTTCCAGAGAGACATCAAGGCCTGTAACATACTTTGTTTCACGGAAACATGGCTCTCTTGGGATATTCTGTCGAAATCGGTCCAGCCAGATGGGTTCTCAGTTCATCGCGCAGACAGGAATAAATATCTCTCCGGGAAGCAGAAGGGCGGAGGTGTGTGTTTCGTGATTAACGACTCGTGGTGTCATTGTAGTAACATACAGGACCTTGAGTCCTTTTGTTCACCCGACCTAGAATACCTCACAATGAAATGCCGACAGTATTATTTTCTTTGGTTATAGTCACGGCCGTTGTATATCCCCCCTCAAGCCGATACCAAGACGGCCCTGAAATAACTTCACTGGACTTTATGTAAACTGGAAACCACACATCCGGAGGCTGCATTTATTGTAGCCGGGATTTTAACAAAGCAAACTTGAGGACTAGGCTGCCGAAGTTCTATCAACATATCGACTGTTGTACTCACGCTGCCAAAATCCTTGACCATTGCTATTCAAACTTTCGGGATGGTTATAAGGCCCTCCCCCGCCCTTCTTTCGGCAAATCTGACCTCGACTCCATTTTGCTTATCCCTTCCTATAGGCAGAAACTCAAACAGGAAATACCCGTGCTAAGGACTATTCAACGCTGGTCTGACCAATCGGAATCCACGCTTCAAGATTGTTTTGATCACGCGGACTCCGAAAATAATTTAGACGAATACACTGAAACGGTGACTGAGTTTATCAGGAAGTGCTATGGTGATGTTGTGCCCACTGTGACTATTAAAACCTAATCTAACCAGAAACCGTGGATAGACGGCAGCATTCGCGCAAATCTGAAAGCGCGAACCACCGCATTCAACCATGGTAAGGTGACTGGGAATATGGCAGAATACAAAACAGCGTAGCTACTCACTCCGCAAGGCAATTAAACTGGCAAAACATCAGTATAGAGACAAAGTGGAGTTGCAATTCAACGGCTCAGACACGAGACGTATGTGGCAGGGTCTACAGACAATCACGGACTACAATAAGAAAACCAGCCACGTCGCCGACACTGACGTCTCGTTTCCAGACAAGCTAAACACCTTCTTCACCTGCTTTGAGGATAACACAGGGCCACTGACGAGGCCCACTACCAAGGACTGTGGCCTCTCCTTCTCCATGGCCGACGTGATTAAGACATTTAAGCATGTTAAACCCCTGCAAGGCTGCCGGCCCAGACGTCCTCAGAGCATGCGCAGACCAGCTGGCTGGTGTGTTTATGGACATATTCAATCTCTCCCTTTCCCAGTCTGCTGTTTCCACATGCTTCAAGATGGCCACCATTGTTCCTGTACCCAAGAAAGCAAAGGTAACTGAACTAAATGACTATCACCCTGTAGCACTCACCTCTGTCATCATGAAGTGCTTTGAGAGACTAGTCAAGGATCATATCACCTCTACCTTACCTGTCACCCTAGACCCACTTCAGATAGAGTAACATATAGAGAGCAACAGATAGAGAGCAAAATATACTGATGGGTTAATCTAATAACATACTGATGGGTTCATCTAATAAGACACTGATGGGTTCATCTAATAAGACACTGATGGGTTCATCTAATAAGACACTGATGGGTTCATCTAATAAGACACTGATGGGTTCATCTAATAAGACACTGATGGGTTCATCTAATAAGATACTGATGGGTTCATCTAATAAGATACTGATGGGTTCAGCTAATAAGATACTGATGGGTTCATCTAATAAGATACTGATGGGTTCATCTAATAAGACACTGATGGGTTCATCTAATAAGACACTGATGGGTTCATCTAATAAGATACTGATGGGTTCAGCTAATAAGATACTGATGGGTTCATCTAATAAGATACTGATGGGTTCAGCTAATAAGATACTGATGGGTTCAGCTAATAAGATACTGATGGGTTCAGCTAATAAGATACTGATGGGTTCATCTAATAAGATACTGATGGTTCAGCTAATAAGATACTGATGGGTTCATCTAATAAGATACTGATGGGTTCAGCTAATAAGATACTGATGGGTTCAGCTAATAAGATACTGATAGGTTCATCTAATAAGATACTGATGGGTTCAGCTAATAAGATACTGATGGGTTCAGCTAATAAGATACTGATAGGTTCATCTAATAAGATACTGATGGGTTCAGCTAATAAGATACTGATGGGTTCAGCTAATAAGATACCTAACTAGAAGAGACAGCCATTGACCCACTGCCACCCCTGCTCCTCTCCTCTCCTCTCCTCTCCCTTCAGACACAGAGACAGAGACAGATGCCTGACTGAGTCCCCACCAATTACCCCTATCGGACTGGAAGAACTCTGACCTTTGGATCAACAACATTCAGCATTCATACATCTGAGGGCCCACTACTGAGTGTGTATGTGTGACCGTGTGTGTGTATGTGTGAGTGTGTGAATGTGTGTGTGTGTGAGTGTGTGTATGTGAGTGGGTGTGTGTGTGTGAGTGGGTGTGTGTGAGTTGCTGCATAAATAGAGATTTAGCTTCTTCCGTCCTATCCAATCTCAGCATCGTAAATGCCAAACATATG
The DNA here is from genome assembly GCA_031479575.1 of Coregonus ussuriensis. Lineage (NCBI taxonomy): Eukaryota > Metazoa > Chordata > Actinopteri > Salmoniformes > Salmonidae > Coregonus > Coregonus ussuriensis. Next base: position 46,277,703 of record CM062477.1, on the reverse strand, counting down.
AGCTGACGCCAAAGTCACAGTCACCAATTAAAAGTGCCCCTCGCTGTTAAAATAGAGAAGCTACATTCACTTGATTCACAACATCAGCCACACTGTCATACATCATTAATACACCTAGGGTGCATCCCAAATGGCACCCTATTCCCTATATAGTGCACTACTTGGAACCTATGGGCTCTGGTCAAAAAGTAGTGCACTGCTGTATATAGGGAAAAGGGGTGCCATTTGGGACAGGGCCCTATCCTCCATGCTGAAAGCCCTGGCTATAGCAGTGGAACAGGACACGATGTGATAGTCTAGCAGGTTCATCAGACGTTGTGTTTCTGTTCTGGAAAAAGCCCCTGCAGCTCTGTCCTAACTCCTCCTGGGCCACCTACCTCACCTGAAGTGATAGGGGGTAATTACAGGCCTCACCTGAAGTGACAGGGGGTAATTACAGACATCACCTGGAGTGACAGGGGGGTAATTAAGACCTCACCTGACGTGACAGGGGGTAATTACAGACCTCACCTGAAGTGACAGGGGGTAATTACAGACCTCACCTGAAGTGACAGGGGGGTAATTACAGACCTCACCTGACGTGACAGGGGGTAATTACAGACCTCACCTGAAGTGACAGGGGGGTAATTACAGACCTCACCTGACGTGACAGGGGGTAATTACAGACCTCACCTGAAGTGACAGGGGGGTAATTACAGACCTCACCTGACGTGACAGGGGGGTAATTACAGACCTCACCTGAAGTGACAGGGGGGTAATTACAGACCTCATCTGAAGTGACAGGGGGTAAAAAGGTCCTCCCTCTTGGACCAACTCAATCAAACAATCAATCATTCAAATCTATTTATAAAGCCCTTTTAAAATCAGCAGTTGTCCCAAAGTGCTTTGTTGTCACAACTCCTCTCTCTCAATTTCAATCTGACATCTGAATCAAACAAGAGAGATCTTAGTTAGCGCAGGCTGTAAGAGAAACCACCTGCTGCCTGTTACTGTAGCAGTAATACCCTACGCAGGCTGTAAGAGGCTGCCTGTTACTGTAGCAGTAATACCCTACGCAGGCTGTAAGAGAAACCACCTGCTGCCTGTTACCGTAGCAGTAATACCCTACGCAGGCTGTAAGAGAAACCACCTGCTGCCTGTTACCGTAGCAGTAATACCCTACGCAGGCTGTAAGAGAAACCACCTGCTGCCTGTTACCGTAGCAGTAATACCCTACGCAGGCTGTAAGAGAAACCACCTGCTGCCTGTTACCGTAGCAGTAATACCCTACGCAGGCTGTCAGAGAAACCACCTGCTGCCTGTTACCGTAGCAGTAATACCCTACGCAGGCTGTAAGAGAAACCACCTGCTGCCTGTTACCGTAGCAGTAATACCCTTCTCTTCAGTCATTCTCCTGTCCTCCCTGAGCCAGGGTGTGTGACGGGGGTAATATCAGAGTGGAGGACCACAGAATGTGTGTGAACGGTAAACATAATGAGCAGCACAGCGTCTTACACCAGCGGCGCGGAGCAGAGCACTTGCTTTGGCAATGTTAACATACGTTTCCCATGCCAATAAAGCCCTTAAATTGAAATGAGAGAGAGAGAGAGAGAGAGAGAGAGAGAGAGAGAGAGAGAGAGAGAGAGAGAGAGAGAGAGAGAGAGAGAGAGAGAGAGAGAGAGAGAGAGAGAGAGAGAGAGAGCTCAGATCCACCCCCCAATAGGACAGGGGAACACCAGAAGAGGAGAACCGTGTCCACACCAAAGTTTCCAGTCTAGTGTTTAGATAAGTGGCCCCCAGTGCCAACAGAGCACAGTGTAGAAAGACATAGAGAGAGACACACACCGAGAGAGAGCGAGAGAGAGAGATGGAGAGAGAGAGAGCAAGAAAGAGACAGAAAGACAGAGAGAGACACAGAGCGAGAGACTGGACAAGAACCTGACACCCTCAGCACACAGGGGGACAAACACCTACCTGGAGGTGACAGCATTCCCTCCCACATATGCCCCCCTAGGCACTACGACAACATAACCAACAAAAACGGGTCAACTCCTGCAGCTCTGTCACACGATGGGTATGTACTGTACATAGTCAATGGTAGGCTTCGAGGGGACTCCTACGGTAGGTACACCTATAGCTCATCTCTTGGCAGTAGTACTGTAGACTACTTTATCACTGACCTCAACCCAGAGTCTCTCAGAGCGTTCACAGTCAGCCCACTGACACCCCTATCAGATCACAGCAAAATCACAGTCTACTTGAACAGAGCAATACTCAATCATGAGGCATCAAAGCCAAAGGAACTGAATAATATTAAGAAATGCTACAGATGGAAGGAAAGTAGTATGGAAACCTACCAAAAAACAATTAGGCAACAACAAATTCAATCCCTTTCAGAAAACTTCCTGGACAAAACATTTCACTGTAATAGTGAAGGTGTAAATTTGGCAGTAGAAAACCTAAACAGTATATTTGACCTCTCAGCTTCCCTATCAAATCTAAAAATGTCAAGCAGAAAACCTAAGAAAATTAACAACAATGACAAATGGTTTGATGAAGAATGCAAAAACCTAAGAAAGAAATTGAGAAACCTATCCAACCAAAAACATAGAGACCCAGAAAACCTGAGCCTATGCCTTCAATATGGTGAATCACTAAAACAATACAGAAATACACTATGGAAAAAGAAGGAACAGCATGTCAGAAATCAGCTCAATGTAATTGAAGAATCCATAGACTCTAACCACTTCTGGGAAAATTGGAAAACACAAAACAAACAACAACACGAAGAGTTATCTATCCAAAACGGAGATGTATGGATAAACCACTTCTCCAATCTTTTTGGCCCTATAACAAAGAACAAACAGCAAAAACATATACATGATCAAATACAAATCTTAGAATCAACTATTAAAGACTACCAGAACCCACTGGATTCTCCAATTACATTGAATGAACTACAGGACAAAATACAAACCCTCCAACCCAAAAAGGCCTGTGGTGTTGATGGTATCCTAAATGACATGATAAAATATACAGACCACAACTTCCAATTGGCTATACTTAAACTCTTTAACATCATCCTTAGCTCTGGCATCTTCCCCAATATTTGGAACCAAGGACTGATCACCCCAATCCACAAACGTGGAGACAAATTTGACCACAATAACTACCGTGGGATATGCGTCAACAGCAACCTTGGGAAAATCCTCTGCATTATCATTAACAGCAGACTCGTACATTTCCTCAGTGAAAACAAGGTACTGAGCAAATGTCAAATTGGCTTTTTACCAAAGTACCGTACGACAGACCACATATTCACCATGCACACCCTAATTGACAAAGAAACAAACCAAAACAAACGCAAAGTCTTCTCATGCTTTGTTGATTTCAAAAAAGCTTTTGACTCAATTTGGCATGAGGGTCTGCTATACAAATTGATGGAAAGTGGTGTTAGTGGAAAAACATATGACATTATAAAATCTATGTACACAAACAACAAGTGTGCGGTTAAAATTGGCAAAAAACACACACATTTCTTTCCACAGAGCCGTGGGGTGAGACAGGGATGCAGCTTAAGCCCCACCCTCTTCAACATATACACTACCGTTCAAAAGTTTGGGGTCACTTAGAAATGTCATTTTTTTCAAAAGAAAAGCATGTTTTTCTCTCCATTAAAACAACATCAAATTGATCAGAAATACAGTGTAGACATTGTTAATGTTGAAAATTGCTATTGTAGCTGGAAACGGCTGATTTTTAATGGAATATCTACATAGGCGTACAGAGGCCCATTATCAGCAACCATCAGTCCTGTGTTCCAATGGCACGTTGTGTTTGCTAATCCAAGTTTATCATTTTAACAGGCTAATTGATCATTAGAAAACCCTTTTGCTGTTATGTTAGCACAGCTGAAAACTGTTGTGCTGATTAAAGAAGCAATAAAACTGGCCTTCTTGAGACTAGTTGAGTATCTGGAGCATCAGCAATTGTGGGTTTGATTACAGGATGAAAATGGCCAGAAACAAATAACTTTCTTCTGAAACTCGTCAGTCTATTCTTGTTCTGAGAAATGACGGCTATTCCATGCGAGAAATTGCCAATAAACTGAAGATCTCGTACAACGCTGTGTACTACTCCCTTCACAGAACAGCGCAAACTGGCTCTAACCAGAATAGAAAGAGGACTGGCCACCCCTCAGAGCCCGGTTACTCTCTACGTTTCTTCCTAGGTTCCTGCCTTTCTAGGGAGTTTTTTCCTAGCCACCGCGCTTCTACATTTGCATTGCTGCTGTTTGGGGTTTTAGGCTGAGTTTCTGTATAAGCACTTTGTGACATCTGCCGATGTAAAAAGGGCTTTATAAATACATTTGATTGATTGATTGATTGACTCCGACTTTATTAATACGATTCTTCTTCACAAAGGCACTATGAAGGATACAGCGAGAGAAAAGAGGAAAGGGTATAACTTCTCAGTTGAACCATTGAATCACAACAGTCTGTGGGGAGTTGAGGGAGTTATGGGGTCATGGGGTCATGGGGTCAACTGAAGGTAGAGAGCTAGTCTCGGGTAACCTCACACCGTAAACAACTGGGGAGGGGGGCGGGGCTAATACAGAACCTGACGCCATTCACTATAGGTTCTAATGTAAACAGACATCAGTTGTTAGTGGACTGACTCACTGTGAGAGAACAAAGAAGTATAGAGCCTTAAGAAGGTAGAGAACCTTTAGCGTTTAACCTTTAGTAAACAGAGAAAACAGTAGTGAACAGACTGACTCACCTCCAACGAATTGTATACCCCCGGCCACGCGTCCGATGGTCCTGGAGATGAGGTCAGAGATGCAACATCCCATGAGGGCTGTGAGGGCCACCAGGAGCAGCAGACCACAGCCCACCCCCGTCACCACCGTACAGATCCTCCACTCCAGACTAGGTATCCCCTGGAAGGAGGCATAGCGCCCACACTGCTCCAGTATAACTGTGGCCTGGTTCTCCTCATCACGCACCGGGTACGAGCAACGGCGGAAGGTGCCGAACGAGACCGGCTTGTCCATCTGGGAACCGAGTAGCCAGTAAGGCATGAAGAAGCCAACGCAGGAGGCCGCGGCACAGAGCAGGGAGAGGAGGGTCCAGATTACACCAGCACAGGTCAGGCTGGAGGCCATGGTTGTTGATGGGGGTCACAACTTCACTATTATATAACTAGAACACTAGGTTGCCAGAATAGACTAAAAGCAGTTTAGGTAGGATTCACAGAGTTGAGGAGATTTTGCTTTTGTTGCGTCCTTGACTCCACCACAGGTCCTGGATTACCACCATGTCTCTGTCTCTCCCCACGTACTGACTGACTTCTGACCCCTGCGAAGAGTGAGTGTGTGAGAGAGAGAGAGAGACAGACAGAGAGAGAGAGAGACATTGAGAGAGATAGAGAGATAGAGAGACAGAGAGAGAAAGACAGAGAGAGTACACTGTTAAAATAGACTCAAAACACCATCATTGTGTAGTGAAACCATGAAAAGTAGTGCACCTAAGATGAGATCTGGTGTTTGAATGTAAACCCAATGTAAGTGTTACGATATACTGAACAAAAATATTAACGCAACATGCAACAATTTCAAAGATTTTACTGAGTTACAGTTCATATAAGGAAATCAGTCAATTTAAATAAATTAATTAGGCCCTAATCTATGGATTTCACATGACTGGGCAGGGGTGCAGCCATGGGTGGGCCTTGGAGGATATAGGCCTCCCACTTGGCAGCCAGGGCCAACCACTGGGGAGCCCCACCCAGCCAATCATAATGAGTTTTTCCCCACAAAATGACTTTATTACAGACATAAATACTCCTCAGCACGAATCCCACCCCCCAAACCCCTCCGCAGACGATCCTGGAGGTGAGGAAGCTGGATGTGGAGGTCCTGGGCTGGCGTGGTCTGCGGTTGTGAGGCCGGTTGAACGTACTGCCAAATTTCAGTGGATGCAAAAGGCATCAAAACACAAAAAGCTCATTCTGATAAGTTTTAATTTCTTGTTCTTTTATAACTTTTGGATTATGTTGTCTCCTGAGTGGCGCAGTGGTCTAAGGCACTGCATCGCAGTGCTAACTGTGCCACTAGAGATCCTGGTTCGAATCGAGGCTCTGTCGCAGCCGGCCGCGACCGGGAGACTCATGGGGCGGCGCACAATTGGCCCAGCGTCGTCCAGGGTAGGGGAGGGAATGGCCGGCAGGGATGTAGCTCAGTTGATAGAGCATGGCGTTTGCAACGCCAGGGTTGTGGGTTTGATTCCCACGGGGGGCCAGTATTAAAAAAATATATATGTATTCACTAACTGTAAGTCGCTCTGGATAAGAGCGTCTGCTAAATGTAAATGTAGATATTACTGCACTGTTGGAGCATGGAACACAAGCATTTTCACTGCACCTGCGATAAAATCTGTAAAAAGTGTGTATGCGATCAATTCACTTTGATTTGATGTTTTGGCAGACTGTGTCTCTCAATCAATCAAATGGTTTTCAAGTTCCAATGGTTTTGCGTAAATATTGATTGACGATGATTTTCAGAGAATATTTTAATTAACACTTTAAAGAAGACACTGGGAATTGAATACTTTTCCTAAGGTAGATGTTATACTAGTTAGGCTACAGTTGCCAGGCCCATTGTGAGATTATAAATGATGTTACAATAATCCCTCCCTTATTTTTGTTTCTTTGCATTGTTTAGACAGATTAGAAACAGGAGGAGACAGAGAAGGAGTGAAAGTGGGACAAACGGAAGCGGGAATTGAACCCCCGTCTTTTGGGGCAATAAGAAGGGCACATTTATTTGGAATTCCACCAAACAGCCACATACCGTACGAGGAATGTTGGGCAACATATCAGAAGACACATGTTTAGATTAAAGGCTGAAAATGTGAACTTCAAACATTGTGCTGCCGCACTGCTCAGAATTCCCCCCAATCTGGAGCATGGAGAGTGGGAATTATTGTCAGGTGTGCCTTCTAGCAAACTCTATGATCAAGTATACAAACTCCCCTGTATTCTTGTCACGAACTCAGACAGGACAGAGCACACCAAACACTCAGGTGAAACCCTCCAAAACAATCCAAGAAAGTGTGCGTCAATGACAACATAAGTACAACATTTTATTACATTGAAGAAGGAAACAGAAAAGGAATTCACTGCTAATGGTCACTGATAGTCCAAGTCAAACAGCCATTTTGACTCATTGATCAGTTTTCTTGACGCTACATGTAGTTATTCGTTGACACAATGTCATTTGCTTGCAAATTAAGGCCTGTTTTTCTTCATAATACTGGTGGTTTGTTTGCCTACTAGCTTTATATATTGTTTGATGGTTGCCCTACATGCTATATGCTACAGTAAATAGCCACTTCCAATTTAGCCTGCTCTAGCCTACATATAGCATGTGGTGTACATGCTATATGCTACACTATATAGCCACTGCCATTTTAGCCTGCTCTAGCTTTGGCCTACCACACCACATGCTATATGCTACAGTAAATAGCCACTGCCATTTTAGCCTGCTCTAGCTTTGGCCTACCACACCACATGCTATATGCTACAGTAAATAGCCACTGCCATTTTAGCCTGCTCTAGCTTTGGCCTACCACACCACATGCTATATGCTACAGTAAATAGCCACTGCCATTTTAGCCTGCCCTAGCTTACCACATCACATGTTACTGCATGCCACTTTTGACAATCATATTGCTTCATTCATGTATATGCATTTTGCATATTGCTATTGATATGTTTAATCATTGTACAGTGTATTCATATTGCAATGTATTCATTTTAAAGCAGTGAATAACTTAATTATAGAATAGTAATAATACTAATGTCTCTCCCTGCACAAAACATATATATGTATATATATATACACATATTACGTTGCCCACAGGCTGGCCAATCCTAGCCACAGCCAATCAAGACAAGGATCACAGACTAATGCCAAATGAACCGCCAACTGTCAATCATATAATCGAACTGTACTGTGATTCAATACATTTGAACAACCTTCCACGTACTCCTGAGTGGCGCAGTGGTCTAAGGCACTGCATCGCAGTGCTAACTGTGCCACTAGAGATCCTGGTTCGAATCGAGGCTCTGTCGCAGCCGGCCGCGACCGGGAGACTCATGGGGCGGCGCACAATTGGCCCAGCGTCGTCCAGGGTAGGGGAGGGAATGGCCGGCAGGGATGTAGCTCAGTTGATAGAGCATGGCGTTTGCAACGCCAGGGTTGTGGGTTCGTTTCCCACGGGGGGGCCAGTATTTAAAAAAAAAATGTATTCACTAACTGTAAGTCGCTCTGGATAAGAGCGTCTGCTAAATGACTAAAATGTAAATGTAAAAATGTACCATCATCTGAGTAAAAAGACTCAGGTCAGAGACATTAGCATAATGGATGACTGGTGGATCACATTGTACAAAACTGAAGTTGTGTACAAGTGTTTTATGAGTTCTACTGCTAACATTAGCAGTCATTGCCTGTATTTTTTTTTTTTTCATGAATGTGAAAAATAATGCCATATTTCCCTTGATTTCCAAGAATATGACTATGATAAATACCTTACAGATCTTTGAACTGTCTTACTTTATCAATATGAACATGTGAAAGACCTGTTAATGCTATGTTGTTATTTGATACATTTTCAAAGAAAAGATAAAGCATTTGAAGCTTCAAAAATCATGTCGTCTCGAAAAAATAATTTTGTACTGATTAATTATTAACCACGGACAAACTTATTAATTAGTATTTTCACAAAACTATCTATTTTTCGTATCCTTTGTTTGAGCTTAAATCTGTACATTAAACCATTTGGAATTACCAATGAGGAGTTTACCGGCACACCATATAAGAGCAGGGAATACATAAAAAGAGGGACTCCCATTTACAGTGTTTAGAAACTCCAGAAGAAGGGATCTAATTCTGCACTGGACAGGACTGGAAACACCAAAATAGTGTTTTCAACCTTTTCCGTGTTAGTGCTCCCAGTCTTCTGCAAGGTGTTGCGCAACTCTTGATTAAGTGGCGTTACAACACATCATGTCATGTTCCAGAACACCTTAGGAGGAATGTTTCAATACACCTCAAATCTGTCCCATAACCAATATTCCCTCTAAGCTACGCATGGGCGCGGCTATGTGCATTAGAAAAATATCAGCCCGCATAGAGAAGCACGAGATTGAACTTCACTAAACTATCTAGAGTTTTCCCCTGTGGTCCGCTGTAGCTCAGCTGGTAGAGCACGGCGCTTGTAACGTCAAGGTAGTGGGTTCGATCCCCGGGACCACCCATACACAAAAATGTTTGCACACATGACTGTAAGTCGCTTTGGATAAAAGCGTCTGCTAAATGGCATATTATTATTATTATTAGTTAACACTATCAACATTTCCCTTTACTGTGGGAATTGTGATCGAATCAACGCAATATTAGCCACTTTCAATGCAACATACCGAAACTAAACAAACTATGGAAGAGATTTTGTTGTAGGCAGAACGCTTGGGAGTATGATTCAATTGCATTGACGGGCACATCTCAGGCCCGTACTCTATACAGACCGGTGCGCCATTAACCAATCAGAGCTGCAGCAGGCCTATATGCAAATAGACCATTGCCATAATGGATCTGTGCCATTCACTTTGAACTGGACTGTGAGCGGTCTTGAGTAGATGAGCTTGTTTTTAGATCAAAGCGAGAGCTGCATGTAGCCACATGTGCATATTTGTTAATATCCTTTGTCTAGTTAGTGAGTTATTAGCCCAGTTATAGATCATTTGTAGTCAGCAATTTCTTCTTAGAAGAGCACAAGACATCTTTGAAAAGCGAGTCGGGTAATACGTTTTTTTTTTTTGTCTTAAAAGGGGTTAGTGTTGTATTTTGAGACAAGCTTGAATAAGCTAAGTAGCCAATAAGCAGAGAGTAGCATAATTTGTCTGATTCTCTGTAATAATGGTTTTGGGAATAATAATGTATTTTATTTTGTAAAGTGGTTTCTTGAATCAAACACCACAACAACATTTTCAGTCACCACCTTGTCTGAAGGACAAGTGGATAAACAGGTTAATGTCAAGCCCTGCATGTTTTTTTCTCAAAAGTCTCGTGGAACACCACACATTGGCTGCTACTGTAGTCTGAATGATAGAACAGCTATTTCCATGTTAAAATGTTATGGGATGCATTTTCTCCATTGTTTTTTTATGGTAGGCCACACTGGTCATTATGATCATCCAAAGTAGCCTACCTGACCACCGTCTGAAACTGTAACTTACAGCGAGTACAATATCAGTGTTCACAGTGAATGCACGCTGGAAGTTGCACAGAATTTTCACAATGTTCAAGTTTGCGCTCAGCAGACCTGAAATTTGCTGAGTGCCGAAAAATGTTTGAAACTCCAGCTAAGTTAAGGTTTTGTATGAAAATGTATGCACTCACTAACTGTAAGTCGCTCTGGATAAGAGCGTCTGCTAAATGACTAAAATGTAAAAAGTTAATGTATCCTTAACGTTGGTGGCAGCTCAGTTGCCACTAGTTTTAGTGTTACAAAACACTTAATTTTAACAGTGTAGGCTAGAACAGCATTCATGCCACGTTCACGTGCTAGTCGGAACTTGGAAACTCTGAAATGTACAACTTACTAACTGGTTGAACGCGGCACGTGTATAACTACACCTAGTTTCAAGGAGCGGGACACTAATCTTGGACGCTTATAAGAAATCCCGCTACGACCTCCGATGAGCCAAGAAACAGTCAAAACGTCAATACAGGATTAAGATTGAATCCTACTACGCCTGCTCTGACGCTAGTCGGATGTGGCAGGGCTTGCAAACTATCAAGGATTACAAAGGGAAACCCAGCCGCGAGCTGTCCAGTGACGCGAGCCTACCAGACGAGCTAAAAGCCATCCGCTCGCTTCGAGGCAAGCAACACTGAACCATGCATGAGAGCACTAGCTGTTCCGGATTACTGTGTGATCTCGCTCTCCGTAGCCGATGTGAGTAAGATCTTTAAACAGGTTAACATTCACAAGGCCGTGGGTGCGTACTCAGCCATGTGCTGACCAGCTGGCACGGTCTTCACTGACATTTTCAACCTCTCCCTGACCCAGTCTGTAATACCCCCGTTTCAAGCAGACCACCATAGTCCCTGTGCCAAGAACGCCAAGGTAACCTGTCTAAATGACTAATCGCCCTGTAGCACTCACATCTGTAGCTATGAAATGCTTTAAAGGGCTGGTCATGGCTCACATCAACACCATCATCCCAGACACCCTGAACCCACTCCAATTCGCATACCGCCCCAACAGATCCACAGATGGAGCAATCTGTATTGCTCTCCACAATGCCCTCCCCCACTTGGACAAAAGGAACACCTATGTGAGAATGCTGTTCATTGACTACAGCTCAGTGTTCAACACCATAGTGCCCTCCAAGCTCATCACTAAGCTAAGGACCCTGGGACTAAACACCTCACCTCTGCAACTGGATCCTGGACTTCCTGACGGGCCGCCCCCAGGTGGTGAGGGTAGGCAACAACACATCCGCCACGCTGACCCTCAGCACGGATAAGATGGCAGCGCTGAGAAGAGCGAGCGTCATACCGGTTCCTGCTCAACTTGCTTTTTTTAAAAGTTAATTTTTATTTTGTTTGCTCAGAATGTTCGTGCAATCATTTCCTATAACAGACAAACACTTCTGGATCATGAATCGGAAGCTACACACTGATCTCTCAGCCTCCCAGATCTGGAATACAACAGTCGCTCCTTTGTTCCCCGCACAGTGGGATTACCTGTTGCTCCTGGCCGAGATGACCGAAGGCAACGCCGACTACAAAGGGGGACTCCAAGCTAGGCTGAAAAGACGGGCTACACTGCCTCCTCTTCCTAGTAACCTGATGTCTAATGTCCAATCAATGGAAAATAAACTATGTTAACTCAGAGCAAGGCTTCAATCGCAGAAGGCCATTGCTGTGTCTTTGTTTTTACTCAGACGTGGCTTACGGACCATACACTCGACTCTGCTATTCAACCAGAAGGCTTCTCAATATTCAAAATGGATTGAACGGCGGCTTCTGGTAAGAGTCGGGGGGGAACAATTCCTGGTGTACAGAAGTTGAAAACATCTGGAGCTCCTGTTCACCTGGAGTTTTGATGCTAAAATACAGACCCCACTATATGCCAAGGGAATTCACTTTTGTTATTATCACAGCTGTGTACATACCGCCACAAGCAAACACCAAGCCGGCTCTTAGAGAACTGTACAAGATCATTAGCCAGCAAAAATCCTCTCACCCGGAAGCAGTCTTTATTGTCGCTGTGACTTTAACCAAGCCTGTCTAAAACAAATTTTCCCAAATATCACCAACATGTATCCTGCCACACAACAGGATTCAGTAAACTTGACCATGTATACACAAACATCTTTGGCGCGCTCCCTGCCCCCACATCAGCCAATCAGATCATTTCTCTCTGTTCCTACTCCCCGTCTACAAGCAGCAACTCAAGGAGGAAGCCACCAACACAGAGAATAGTGAGGCGCTGGACAGAGGAGGCAGACTCAATGCTGCAGGACTGTTTTGAGAATACTGATTGGAATATGTTCAGATTCATCCACCCAGGACTCCTCCATCAACATTGTAGAATATACATCGTCAGTCACAGACTTCATTAGGAAATGTGTTGATGATGTTGTACCCACAATAACAATCCGGGCATACCCCAATCATATCCGTACCATGCTGAGAGCCCGTACTGCAGCAGTAAATGTCAGCAGAGCGAACACTGATGACTCGTACAAGGCAAGCAGGTACGAGCTCCGCAAATCCAAAAAGACAATACAGACTCAAACTTGAATTGATGTTCGACAACTCAGACTCACGTTGCATGTGGCATGGACTACAGACTATCACAGACCACAAAGGCAAATCCAGCTGTGCGGTGCCCACCGAAGCCTCCCTCCCAGACAAGCTTAACACAATCTATGCTTGCTTCGAGGCAGACAATACCGAGACATCCAGGAAGACTCTTGCTGTTCCGGACGACCAGGTGCTTTCACTCTCCGAGGCTGACGTGAGGAAAACTCAAAAAGAGTGAATACTCACAAAGCCGCCGGCCCAGATAGCATCCTTGGCTGCATCCTCAGAGTGTGTGCTGAACAGCTGGCGGGCGACTTCTGGACATCTTCAATCTGTCCCTGTCCCAGGCTGTAGTCCCCACCTGCTTTAAGGAGACCACCATCGTCCCAGTGCCCAAGAAAAACATGGTGACATGCCCAATGGCTATCGCCCTGTTGCGCTCACCTCGGTCATCATGAACTGCTTGGAGAGGCTGGTCATGGCCCACATTAAGGCCATCATGCCAGGCACACTGGACCCACTCCAATATGCCTACCACTCCAACAGATCCATGGAAGATACCATTTCCACCACTATTCACACGGCCGTAAAACACCTGGACAAGAGGAACACCTAAGTGAGAATGCTGTTCATTGACTGCGATTTAGCTTTCAACACTATTGTTCCCTCCAAGCTCGACACCGAGCTCATAGCCCTGGGTCTGGACACCACCCTCTGCAACTAGATACTGGACTTCCTGCTGAGCAGACCACAGGCTGTGAGGATTGGCAACAACACCACCTCACATTGACTCTTAACTCAGGGGCCCCCCCCAGGGGTGTGTCCTCAGTCCTCTGCTGTACTCCCTGTTCACCCACGACTGCATGGCTTTGCACGACACCAACTCCATCATCAAGTTTGATGATGACACCACGGTTGTAGGCCTAATAACGAACAACGACGAGTCAGCCTACAGGGAGGAGGTAAGTGAACTAGCATTGTGGTGTCATGACAACAACCTCTCCCTCAACATCAGCAAAATAAAAGGAGTTGATTGTTGACCTCAGGAAACAGAGGAGGGAACATGCCCCAATCCACATCAACAGGACTATAGTAGAGAGAGCATCACGAGTTTTAAGTTCCTCGAACATCCACATCACCGAGGACTTGTCATGGAACAACAACACCACCACCAACACCAACAACGTCTCTGCTTCCTAAGGCATGCCACCCTGGGTCCGGCATGCCGCCCCGGGTTCTCTCCAAACACTACCACTGCACCATCGAGAACGCGCTGACCGGTTGCATCATGGCCTATACGGGAATTGCTCCGTCAGGTGGTGAAGACATTTAGTTGACCATGTGTATCCCGTAGCTACGACTAATAAAACTTGAAACTTGAAACACGGGGGCCCCTCATGGGTGCGTGCTCAGTCCCCTCCTGTACTCCCTGTTCACCAACGACTGTGGCCGTGCACGACTCCAACACCATCATTAAGTTTGCTGACGACACGACGGCGGTTGGCCTGATCACCGACAACGATGAGAAAGCCTATATGGACTCCTCCCTATAGGATTTCTCATCGTTGTCGGTGATCATGCCAACCACCGTCTACCATCGACTACTCGGCATACCCCTATCCAGGACCTCTATACCAGGCGGTGTCAGAGGAAGTCCCTAAAAATTGTCAATGACTCCAGCCACCCAAGTCATAGACTGTTCTCTCTGCTGCCGCACGGCAAGCGGTACCGATGCACCAAGTCTGGAACCAACAGAACCCAGAACAGCTTCTACCCCCAAGCCATAAGACTGCTAAAAAGTTGACCAAATAACCACCCGGACTATCTGCTTTGACCATTTTTGCACTAACTCTTTTGACTCATCACATAAGCTGCTGTTACTATTTATTATCTATCCTGTTGCCTAGTCCCTTTATCTCTACCTAAACTCAGCAAAAAAAGAAACGTCCCTTTTTCAGGACCCTGTCTTTCAAAGATAATTCGTAAAAATCCAATTAACTTCACAGATCTTCATTGTAAAGGGTTTAAACACTGTTTCCCATGCTTGTTCAATGAACCATAAACAATTAATTAACATGCACCTGTGGAACGGTTGTTAAGACACTAACAGCTTACAGACGGTAGGCAATTAAGGTCACAGTTATGAAAACTTAGGACACTAAAGAGGCCTTTCTACTGACTCTGAAAAACACCAAAAGAAAGATGCCCAGGGTCCCTGCTCATCTGCGTGAACATGCCTTAGGCATGCTACAAGGAGGCATGAGGACTGCAGATGTGGCCAGGGCAATAAATTGCACTGTCCGTACTGTGAGACGCCTAAGACAGCGCTACAGGGAGACAGGACGGACAGATGATCGTACTCGCAGTGACAGACCACGTGTAACAACACCTGCACAGGATCGATACATCCGAACATCACACCTGCGGGACAGGTACAGGATGGCAACAACAACTGCCCGAGTTACACCAGGAACACACAATCTCTCCATCAGTGCTCAGACTGTCCGCAATAGGCTGAGAGAGGCTGGACTGACGGCTTGTAGGCCTGTTGTAAGGCAGGTAATCACCAGACATCACCGGCAACAACGTCGCCTATGGGCACAAACCCACCGTCGCTGGACCAGACAGGACTGGCAAAAAGTGCTCTTCACTGACGAGTCACGGTTTTGTCTCACCAGGGGTGATGGTCGGATTCGCGTTTATCGTCGAACGAATGAGCTTTACACCGAGGCCTGTACTATGGAGCATGATCGATTTGGAGGTGGAGGGTCCGTCATGGTCTGGGGCGATGTGTCACAGCATCATCGGACTGAGCTTCTTGTCATTGCAGGCAATCTCAACGCTGTGCGTTACAGGGAAGACATCCTCCTCCCTCATATGGTACCCTTCCTGTAGGCTCATCCTGACATGACCCTCCAGCATGACAATGCTACCAGCCATACTGCTCGTTCTGTGCGTGATTTCCTGCAAGACAGTAATGTCAGTGTTCTGCCATGGCCAGCGAAGAGCCCGGATCTCAATCCCATTGAGCACGTCTGGGACCTGTTGGATCGGAGGGTGAGGGCTAGGGCCATTCCCCCCAGAAATGTCAGAGAACTTGCAGGTGCCTTGGTGGAAGAGTGGAGTAACATCTCACAGCAAGAACTGACAAATCTGGTGCAGTCCATGAGGAGGAGATGCACTGCAGTACTTAATGCAGCTGGTGGCCACACCATATACTGACTGTTACTTTTGACCCCCCCCCCCTCCCCTCCCCTCCCCTCCCCTCCCTTTGTTCAGGGACACATTATTCCATTTATGTTAGTCACATGTCTGTGGATCTTCAGTTTATGTCTCAGTTGTTTAATCTTATGTTAATACAAAATATTTACACATGTTAAGTTTGCTGAAAATAAATGCAGTTGACAGTGAGAGGACGTTTCTTTTTTTGGTGAGTTTATATGTACATATCTACCTCAATTACCTCGTACCCCTGCACATCAACTCGGTACTGGTACCCTGTGTATATAGCCAAGTTGTCATTAATCATTGTGTATTTATTCCTTGTGCTATTATTTGTCTATAATTTCTTTTTTTCTCTCTGCATTTTTGGGAAGGGCCCATTAGTAAGCATTTAACTGTTAGTCTACACATGTTGTTAACGAAGCATGTGAGAAAAAAAAAATTGATTTGAGTTAGCAAGTCGGAAATGTCCGAGTTTTCTAGCTCTGACTAGCAAGTGAAGGCATCATTCACAAGAGCAAACACTGTTCCAAATAAATATGAAAAAGAGGCTAAATCATATATGCTATTACAAAAATGCAATGCATCTCACTTTATTAAAATACATTCTCACAGACAACTTCAGCTGCTGCATGGGAAGAATTCTACCAAGCAGAGAGAAAGAGCACGCAGGACTGAGCGCAAGAGCATCAAAGACAAATGAGAATGTAACACAAAGGGGATTCATCTTTAAAATATATATATATATATATATATATATATTCCTCCCATAATACATTCACAATAGCCTATTAATCTAGGTTTCCAGTCTCCTATTAATCTAGGTTTCCAGTCTCCTATTAATCTAGGTTTCCAGTCTCCAGTGTAGTGTAGCCTATTGGTTTGTAATGCTGGTTAGATGATGCTCTGGTGAAGAAACCGTAATAATCATGAATAGGCGATGACTGTCCCTTACATTTTTACGCACACTAAATGTGTTATGCACTAGCCTAGTAGATTATTAAAATACGTTTGATACGCTATTTATCAAGCATGGCCAGCTACTCCGAAGTCCGTATGGTGGTATGCACAGAGAAGCCCGTGCAGGACGTGAAGAGTGGGGGACGGGGACAAGCCTGTGTGACAAAGCTGAACTCTACTCGGGTAAAGAATACACAATCTGCAAATCTAAGAATTTTTCCAAATACACGACAAAGTAAGACATAAAAAGACCACTTAGCCTACATGATGAAAGACTTGGTTGTTAGATTAGTCCTCTGGTCTTAATTCCCATTCGCGTAGAAAACCAAAAACCCGAAAGCTGAAACTAACTTTACAAATCGACCAAAAATAAAACAAATTAAAAAATATCCCCAAAATAGACAATGGTATCGGCAAAAAAAATTATAACCTGTAACTTTCAGCGTTGAGGAGCAATGTAGGAGTTGGCAATACCGAAATATTTTCTCTTGCTGTGAGCAGAGAAGGCGAAAGGCTGGAGTTGGAGCTGGAGACAACCGCGTAACCACATTCCGAGTGTTGTGAGCTTGTGGAGGCGTGAGCCGAGAGTCTGTGAAACACGCTCCAGAGGGGAGCATCAATCACACAACCCTCCATCCAGAGGCGGCCGTGCGGCTCGGAATAGAGCTCGCCAGCGTGTACTTCTAAAAACCGGAAATGAGTTAGCATTTTCTACCATAGTTCGTTGGCCATAGAGCTCGCCAGCATGTAGTCCTAAAAACCGGAAATTATTTACCTCGGGTTAATTCAGCTGTTCATACCTATATGCAAAATGAATGGGGAAAGAATATGGTTTTTGGAATAAACGCCTAAAATAAGGTCTGAGGTTAACACAGGCTTATGAGATCTTATTTGTTTTGTTCTATGAGATAATATCAGTGAGTTAACATGACCTTTATGAATTATGAAGCCTTTTTTTGTTTTTAAAATGACATAAATGCTTAAAAACGTCTGCTTACCAGCTAGAATAAAACGCAAAGGATGGTAACGTTATATTGTTTTGCTCCAGGCTGCAACCATATCTCTATAGCGGGATGGTGTTCGTTTTATAGGTTCCCGAATGATGTTGTCCATAGGAGACTTTGGGGTCCGTCTGATAAGGTAAACTAAGCCTTTTAGCTAGACATCAAAGGCATGCGACCTGAGGTGTAGTTTTAATTTTTTACATGTTAGCGCATCATTAGCTTTTTACTTGTTTTGATTAGTCTAAATGCTTAAAAAAATCACAAAAAGTGAATGTTAGCTGATGAAGATTATCTCATAGAACAAAACGTATTAAATCTCCCAAGCCTGTGTTTAGTACAGACCTTATTTTCGGCATTTATCCAAAAAGCCTACAAAAAGTTAATTAATTTCCCCATAGGCTTTGGTCAACGAGCCATAGCAGAGTTAGTCTCTGTTAGTGCCTATAAAGATGCCATTACTAATTTATATTGCTCTATATACCAAAGATGATCTATTATATTGACAAGATAGTCAAGTGACCGCTCTAACAATTTGAAAAACATGTCCTCAAAGATGAAGGACAGGTGGGAGGAGGGGAGATCAGGTGGGACTATTCTAGCCAATGAGAGGGCAGATACGCATGTGAACAACAGGCATATATATTAAGTCGTTTCAAAGTTGCTGAAATGCCATGTGTGTCCACTTATATTCGTAACAACCTAACCATTTTTTGTTGGTCAAATTCGACCTCCATACTAAAATTCCTCACTTCGTGGTCTTATTTTCGTGGACAGATTTTGGGCGGAGTAATAAACCCTCTCGCTTCGTCTCTTCCTCTCTGTCTATAGTCCACTTGTATAATCTCTCTCTCTCTCTCTCTCTCTCTCTCTCTCTCTCTCTCTCTCTCTCTCTCTCTCTCTCTCTCTCCTCCCCTCTCTCTCCTCCCCTCTCTCTCTCTCTCTCTCCAACTCTCTCACACACACCCACAAACACTTGAGAAACTTGAGATTGTGGAATTGAATGGCATTATAATGCAACGTTAGTTTCCTTATACGTTTTATTTCTAAATCAGAACTGGGCTACATTTGCATACAATCCTTCTAATTTAGTGCACCCTGCGCGCACAACCCATATGGAATTCCGGGTCTCTTGCAGCGTTTGGAACTGCCGATCTGCGGTCAAGAATGCAGAGTTCATCTCAGCCTATGCTTCCCTTCAGTCCCTTGACTTTTTGTCCCTGACGGAGACATGGATCACCCCAGAGAACACTGCTACTCCAGTTGATCTCTTTCTTCATCTGACTGTGTTTTCTCTCATAGTCCGAGAGCATCTGGTCGTCGTGGTGGTGGCACAGGGCTACTCATTTCTCCTAAGTGGAGATTTTCTATTTTCTCACTCTCTAACCTGTCCATCTCCTCATTTGAATTCAATGCTGTCACTGTCACTTGTCCACTCAATCTGTCATCTATCGCCCACCGGGTGCCCTTGGAGAGTTCCTCAATGACCTTGACACCTTGATAAGCTATTTTCCTGACATGGTCTCTCCTATCATTGCTATTCGGATGACACAACTACTTTTCTCCTTACCCCCCCATTCTGACACCCAGGTGGCAACATGCATCTCTGCGTGCCTGGCAGATATCACAACTTGGATGTCGGCCCACAACCTCAAGCTCAATCTCGACAAGACGATGCTGCCCTTCCTCTCGGGGAAGGCCTGCCCGCTCAAATACCTCACCATCACGGTTGACAACTCCAGTGTCGCCCTCCCAGAGTGCAAATAACCTTGGTGTGACCCTAGACAACAACCTGTCGTTCTTTGCAAACATCAAAGCAGTGACTCGCTCCTACAACATCCGTAGAGTACGACCCCACCTCATACAGGAAGTGGCGCAGGTCCTAATCCAGGCACTTGTCCTCTCCCGTCTGGACTACTGCAACTCGCTGTTGGCTGGGCTCCTCGCTTGTGCCATTAAACCCCTGCAGCTTATCCAGAACTCTGCAGCCCGCCTGGTTTTCAACCGTCCCAAGTTCTCTCATGTCACCCCGCTCCTCCGCCCACTCCACTGGCTTCCAGTCGAAGCTCACATCCACTACAAGACCATGGCGCTTGCCTACGGAACAGCAAAAGGTACTGCCCCTCCCTACATTCAGGCTATGATCAAACCCTACACCCCAACCCGAGCACTCCGTTCTGCCACCTCAGGTTTCTTGGCCCTCCCACCCCTAAATGTGCGAGAGACCACTGGAAGTCATAACCTTGTGTTTCCCTCTGAGATGTCTAGAGTGAACACGGAGCAGGACACAATCCAGTTCCTTTACCATGTAATACAATAATTTCTGTAATTTACTGTAGCTATCCAATGTATTTATTCTGTGTCATTGTGGGGTTTTCAGACCCTCACAAGATTATTTCTGTTGGTCTTTTCTATTTTTTAAAAAGTAATCCCATGTGTTTCCTTTGTTTACCATAAGGTTCTTTATGACGTCATATTATATAAACAATATGAATTATTTAATTTGTAAGGGGTTCATGCACACAGCATACATTGTTACTCTGTAATCGAATAATAAAGTATACTACTGGTAGTAATAAAAAGATGTACTGCACAAAGCGGAACATTGTTGCCTTTGTTGTCTATGTATCTACCCGGATATGTATTGCCGACGCACCAAACATCTTCCTGGTTGACGTGGAGAGGATTGTTTAATGGCAGAGAATAAAGTCGAAATGTCAACTGAAACCACTGTTCAAAATAGTGGCAATGCGCCTTCTCAGCAGAATAACCCACTGTCTAGGAAACTCAATAAAATTCTGGAGACCAGGCTAGATAATGACAAGGTAAGACCAAGTCGAGTCCTCCCAGTTTTCATTGATGCAAATGACTGGTAAAATCTCAACGCTAGCTAGGAGCAGCGCATATTGCACTTGTGATCTCCTATCTAGCAAGCTAACCTTAGTAGCTAATTGATTTGTGTATTTAATTTGATATTTAATTCTTAATTATACCATAATTTTACCATTAGTAATGACGTCTTTTTATAAGCAGCAACGGAGGCTAACTCCGCCATGGCTCGTTGGTCAAAGCCTATGCCACTGGGAAATGAATGTTGTTTTTGGATAAACGCCTAAAATAAGGTCTGTGGTAAAATCGTATAAGTTTTGTTCATCAACTAACGTCACTTTGTGAATTTTTAAGCATTTATGTAATCAAAACAAGAACATAAGCTTCATAATTCATAAAGGTAATGTTAACTGACTGATATTATCGCATAGAACAAGATCTCTTCGGTGTTTATCCAAAACCCCTCTAAAAAACCCATCATTTCCCCCATAGGCTTTGACCAACGAACCATGACTAACTCATTTCAGTTTTTTAGGACTACAAACTGGCGAGCGCTACTACATTAGTAATAGAAACGGCATGTCATTTATTTGCCAGCTTTAGCTGATCCCTGATCCAGTATTAGCCAACGTCGCAATGATAACATCCCTCTTGTGTTGTAGGAGATGTTGGAGGCTCTGAAGGCTCTCTCGGTGTTCTTCACAGAGAACAGTCTTCGGACCCGTCGGAACCTGCGGGGGGACATTGAGAGACGGAGCCTGAACATCAACGAAGAGTTCGCCAGGATATTTAAAGATGTTAAAGAGGTAGCTAGCTAGCTAACGTTTAACTAGACTTCAGACTACAGGGGACTGAATGCATATGCCTTTAAAGCACTTTGTTATACATGATGTGAAATCAGCTAACAATATGTGAAATCAGCTAGCAATATGTGAAATCAGCTAGCAATATGTGCGTGCTTCAATCAGCTAAATCCGACTTCATCTCTTCAAATTACGTGATTTAGTTGATATTACATCGGGTTGGACCTTTTGAAATTCGAAATAAAGTTAGCGACCAAACTGCCATGTGGGCGGAAGTTGTGTTAGCCGCCATTTTTAAACCTGGTGTGTCATTTCCGGCGGCGTTTAAAAAGGTATAATTACATTGCACTTCAGTTCACGCTAGCTAGCTAGTACAATGCGGTGTTGTAGTCTAGTCACTAAACCTCTAGTCAAGTCCCAAGTCCCCTGTGCTCGACTCACGAGTCCCTATGGCTGAAGGTCGAGTCACCAATGGTCGAGTCACGAGTCGGTTAAGAGTCCATCAATTTATGCTAGTCTTATTATGCAATTGTTTCTTGTCGCCACCAGATGGCAGTATATTGCCACGCTCTCATAAAAATCCCCCAACTAATTTACTATTCATCACTACCTCACAAGTTCTACCTCACATAAATGAATGGTAAGTCTGGCTCTCAGTTACTTTTTTGTAATTGCCCACAGATATTTGTGTAGTTTTTTTTGTTGCAGAGTGAAAACTAAAGGGAGACTTGTCAGAACTGGCTATGGGATGCAGTGGGCAAAGTGGGAGGTTAGAGTGAGATGACAAATGTTTCATTTTCTGGGTGTATTTTACCCCCTTTTTCTCCCCAATTTCGATCTTGTCTCATCGCTGCAACTCCCCAACGCGCTCGGGAGGCGAAGGTCGAGTCATGCGTCCTCCGAAACATGACCCGCCAAACCGAGCTTCTTAACACCCGCCCGCTTAACCCGGAAGCCAGCCGCACCAATGTGTAGGAGGAAACACCATTTACTTGATGACCGAGGTCAGCCACAAGGAGTCGCTAGAGCGCGATGAGCCAAGTAAACCAGCTGACGTATGCGGAGTGTGCCGGGTGTGGTCCGGGTGTGGTGCGTCCTTCCCACTGCTAGAGAACAGAACCCAGCGCTGCTAATATTCTGTTTATCATGGTAGCCGATTCAGTTCCAGTAGTCGGCGTGATCAAACACACATCCTTTAGTAGGGTGCAGGGGCCGAAAATAGAGCCTGCACGCTCATAAAGCCCCCTTTTTTTTATTTTTATATCCAGTTCAAGTGCAAATACAATTCACTAGTCCGAGTCACCATTGGTCGAGTCACAAGTCATGAAAATCAGTCCGAGTCCTGGACTCGAGTACTACGACACTGGTACAGTGTAATACAAATAGCTAGATGGCTACTTGCTTGTTCAATTCTGCAAGAAGCCCTGATAACCTTTGCAGGCTTGATTGGTTGACTGACTGTCTGTTTGACTGACTGATTGGTTGACTGACTGATTGGTTGACTGACTGTCTGTTTGACTGACTGATTGATTGACTGACTGTCTGTTTGACATGTTTTTACTTTCTCCTAGGAGCTTGAGAGTGTCCATGAGGACGTCCAGGCCATGAGCACCTGTTGTGAAGAGATGACCAGTAGATTGAAGGTATCTAGCTAACTACTGTAAAGCACCTGTTGTGAAGAGATGACCAGTAGATTGAAGGTATCTAGCTACTGTAAAGCTCTTTCAGAACAGACTCTAATAGCTCCCTATATAGTAAACTACTTTTGACCCGGGCCCTTGACACAGACATTATTTGTAGCCTGTATTTTGTTAATTGCTTTCAGCTGAGGTGACTGTGGAGAACTGTACTCACTAATGGGTCTCTCTGTGTGTTTCAACAGGCAGCCAAGGAGCAGACCCAGGATCTGATAGTGAAGACCAACAAGCTGCAGGGAGAGAAGTGAGTTAACTTGGGTTGTGGAGTGGAGGGGTGTTACCCTGCATGTGTATGTAACTAGTGGGATACGAACCCCGGTCTCCAGCTCTGGAAACCAACGTCTTAACCATTAGTTGAGAAAGATGCCCTCGTTGTCGATAAACTGTATGTTGACAACCCGAATGTTCCGTGACACAAAGATCACTCCATGGCTATTCTGAAAGTTCTAATAGAGGAGTCGAATAATGGAACACCCAATACTAGCCATGATAGGGATTGGAATAATAAAGCACATTCATAGTATTTATAGTATTTTATAAAGGGAGAAGATGGTATTACAAGAAAAGATAACAAGCAAAATAATACATCTTCAAATACAACTAATTGGAACACAAGTAGTCAATCAACATAGTGGAGATAAAAACATAGCAAACAGAAGACATGGAAGGCACAGTATGTGGGTACGTGTGGATGAATTGTGATGGAAGGTGTGGTGTGCGTTTTTGTGTTTGGAAAAGTGTGGCGTTAAGTGAGTGAGAAAGGAAATGGTTGCCTATCCCTGAACCAACGTGTGTCTGTGAGCAGGGGTTGTGAGAGAGAGCTTTCAATTTTGTGCAGATGAGGGATATACATTTTTAAAATAAAGTATACGTCTAATCTATTTTTTTATTGTCCTATCATGATGGAACGATCCCCATCCCTATATCCTGGACACCCACCTGAGCGACCCATACACCAAAGAGAAGTTCCCATCTCTTTTATGGACCTGCTGTGAGTATGCAGCCTAAACAGATAAATAAATGCGGTCAGAGACCTACTTGAGCAGCACCGCCCCCTCAAGATTCTGAGCCTGCCTGGCAGGGTTGGTCCTACAAAGCCAGAGCCCCCTGATGGGAGAGCATAATATACAAGGAAATTATCAAAGCTGCTAATGAGAACCTTGACGACCTTGTACCTAGCCGGTGGGGATTCCGGTCGAGTACGCCCACCCAGGTAGTGGCAGTGCTGGTGACACTGGCTGCAGTAACCCATGGGGAGGGGGTCACACTCTGACAATATTGTGGCCCTGGAGCACAAAATTATCAAACCTTTTTTGATATACTCAGAGGACCGTCATTAGCATGTTTTTAACCACTCCTATGTAAAGGGTGGATTATCAGACACTCAAGAAGAGGGTCTGATTTCATTATTACTGAAACAGGATACAAGTGGAAAATATAAAGATCAAGTCCATTAAAAAAATTGGAGGCCCCTTACACTTCAGTGTTGTGATGCAAAAATTCTAGCAAAATGTATAGCGCATAGAACTAAAAAGGTATTGTCGGACATTATTCATTCTAATCAGACATGTTTTTTACATGGAAGATACATTGTAGATAATATAAGGCAAGTACTGGAAACAATAGAACACTATGAAAAATCTTGGAAACCAGGCCTACTATTCATAGCAGACTTTGAAAAGGCGTTTGATAAAGTACGACTGGGGTTTATATATAAATGCCTGGAGCGTTTACATTTAGGAAAATCTCTTATAAAATGGGTTAAAATCATGTATAGTAACCCTAGGTGTAAAATAGTAAATAATGGCTATTTCTCCGGAAGTTTTAAACTGTCAAGAGGAGTGAAACAAGGTTGTCCACTATCGGCATATCTATTTATTATGGCCATCGAAATGTTAGCTATTAAAATCAGATCCAACAATAATATCAAGGGATTAGAAATACAGACTTGAATCCCTCCACAGCCTCATAGAGGAACTAGATACATTTTCTGACCTCTCTGGATTACAACCAAATTCTGATAAATTTACTATATTACGTATTGGATCACTAAAAAATACAATTTTTACATTACCTTGTAGTTTACCAATAACATGGTCTGATGGTGATGTGGATATACTCAGAATACATATCCCAAAGGAAATAAATGATCTCACTCCGATACATTTTAATAGAAAGTTAGCAAAAATAGATAAGATCTTACTACCATGGAAAGGAAAATACCTGTCAATTTGTGGAAAAATCACCCTGATTAACTCTTTAGTATTATCCCAGTTTACCTATTTGCTTATGGTCTTGCCTACACCTAGCGAACAGTTTTTTTAAATTATATGAGAAAAAAATATTCAATTTTATTTGTAACGGCAAGCCAGACTAAATTAAATGGGCCTATTTATATAATGAATATGAATTCGGAGGACAGAAATTATTAAATATTAAAGCATTAGACCTATCACTAAAAGCTTCAGTCATACAAAAGTTATACTTAAATCCGAACTGGTTCTCTAGCAGATTAGTAAGATTGTCTTACCCAATGTTCAAGAATAGCCTTTTCCCCTTTATTCAGATTACAACCTCTCACTTTCAGTTATTTGAAAAGGCAATCATCTCCCAAATATCACTATTTCTAAAACAAGCCATAGAAAGTTGGTTGCAATTTCAATTTAATTCTCCAGAAACGACAGAACAAATAATGTAACAAATATTGTGGTTAAACTCAAATATACTAATTGATAAAACATTTTTTTGAAAAAATGTTTAAAAAAGGGATAATCTTCGTAAATGATATCATAGGTAGGACTGGTGGAGTTATGTCGCACATGCAGCTAACAAAAACATATGGAAATGTCTGCTCTACCCAAAATTACAACCAAACAATTGCAGCGTTACCGCAAAAATGGAAGAGGAAAGTGGAAGGGGGAAAAGTAAGGAACTTGTCTGTCGGCCCTCCATTAAAGAACATAATTGGTTAAAGAACACTGTGATAAATAAAAAAATATACCAGTTTCATTTAAGGACCAAAGGATTGACAGCCGTCCCATATAGATTGCAAAATAGTTGGGAAGAGATTTGTGACGTACCGATTCCATGGCATAGTGTTTATGAACTGATACGCAAAACGATGCCGGATTCAAAACTTAGAAATTTTCAATTTAAATTATTATTGGCTAAAGGATTGGAGCTAACCCTGCAGATAGCATTACTGGGTGATCTGAAAAGTCATAGTCAATCGATCAATAATATAATAATACTTTTAGCAAAAATGTTTATTTTCAATTTACAATCTGTAGAAACAATGAGAATAGAAGGGTTCAGAACTTTTGTAAAACATCACAGTACGGTTGAAATATATATGGCAAATAGAAATCCGAGATAGATGGGAGGTGTTGAATGGAGTTGAAGGATGGGACTAATAACAACTAACAACAACTAATAAGAACAAGATAACTAATGTAAAGCATACGGTGTCCATAATAAGTAAATACAGTTGAAGTCGGAAGTTTACATACACTTAGGTTGGAGTCATTAAAACTCGTTTTTCAACCACTCTACAAATTTCTTGTTAACAAACTATAGTTTTGGGAAGTCGGATCTACTTTGTGCATGATAATTTTTCCAACAATTGTTTACAGACAGATTATTTCACTTATAATTCACTATCACAATTCCAGTGGGTCAGAAGTTTACATACACTAAGTTGACTTGGAAAATTCCAGAAAATGATGTCATGGCTTTAGAAGCTTCTGATAGGCTAACTGACATCATTTGAGTCAATTGGATGTGTACCTGTGGATGTATTTCAAGGCCTACCTTCAAACTCAGTGCCTCTTTGCTTGACGTCATGGGAAAATGAAATCAGCCAAGACCTCAGAAAAAATTGTAGACCTCCACAAGTCTGGTTCATCCTTGGGAGCAATTTCCAAATGCCTGAAGGTACCACGTTCATCTGTACAAACAATAGTACGCAAGTATAAACACCACGGGACCACGCAGCCGTCATACCGCTCAGGAAGGAGACGCGTTCTGTCTCCTAGAGATGAACGTGCTTTGGTGTGAAAAGTGCAAATCAATCCCAGAACAGCAGCAAAGGACCTTGTGAAGATGCTGGAGGAAACGGGTACAAAAGTATCTATATCCACAGTAAAACGAGTCCTATATCGACATAACCTGAAAGGCCGCTCAGCAAGGAAGAAGCCACTGCTCCAAAACCACCATAAAAAAGCCAGACTACGTTTTGCAACTGCACATGGGGACAAAGATCGTACTTTTTGGAGAAATGTCCTCTGGTCTGATGAAACAAAAATATAACTGTTTGGCCATAATGACCATCGTTATGTTTGGAGGAAAAAGGGGGAAGCTTGCAAGCTGAAGAACACCATCCCAACGGTGAAGCACGGGGGTAGCAGCATCATGCTGTGGGGGTGCTTTGCTGCAGGAGGGACTGGTGCACTTCACAAAATAGATGGCATCATGAGGAAGGAAAATGATGTGGATATATTGAAGCAACATCTCAAGACATCAGTCAGGAAGTTAAAGCTTGGTCGCAAATGGGTCTTCCATTTGCACACTAA
The DNA here is from genome assembly GCA_031479575.1 of Coregonus ussuriensis. Classification (NCBI taxonomy): domain Eukaryota; kingdom Metazoa; phylum Chordata; class Actinopteri; order Salmoniformes; family Salmonidae; genus Coregonus; species Coregonus ussuriensis. Next base: position 46,249,761 of record CM062477.1, on the reverse strand, counting down.
TAATTCAATATTAAACTGATTATGGCAGTAGGCAGATTATGACATTAGTCATGTAAACATCTTACTCTGCTTATCTTAATCGGTGTACGGTCAAAATCTAAGTAAGCATACGCTTACTGCGCAATCTTACAAATTATTAGGACATGTTAAACACCTTAATCGGCATTCGTAACGGTGTATTTATATGCGCATGTGCTAGCACCAGCCTCCCGAGTGGCGCAGCGGTCTAAGGCACTGCATCTCAGTGCTCGAGATGTCACTACAGACCCCCTGGTTCGATTCCAGGCTGTATCACAACCGGCCGTGATTGGGAGTCCCATAGGGGCGGCGCACAATTGGCCCAGCGTCGTCCGGGTTTGGCCGGTGTAGGCCGTCATTGTAAATAAGAATTTGTTCTTAACTGACTTGCCTAGTTAAATAAAGGTTAAAATAAATAAAATTAATTTAGCGTGAGTGAAATGTGTTCAGAACAATTGAATGTATTTAGTCTTTAAAGTTGTTTTCACATACAACACTTTATATGTCTGAACTCAGAATAAAATATGCTTCCCAAAAATAACATGTTCGCTGTGGTAGAAGGTTTATTTTGATTGCCGATGTTCTGCATTTATCAGAGTGCCATCACGTAGCCTGATTTCAGATGTGTCCATGGAAACAGAATTATTAGGGAAATCGTTCTTCTTGCAAAGCATGTAAACGTTTTAAATGAACTATTATGTTAATCTGACTATTCGCAATAATCCAATTATTGTGTGCATGTAATCGCACTCATTGTTACTACACTGGTTAGAAGAGGGGGTATTCAGGGGGTTAGTTAGAGGCCCCCTTTTATAGGGCCCCTTTAAAAAAAAAAAAAAACTTTTCTCTAAATAATAATTGTTGCACAATTAAAGGCCAATACACTGCAACAGTCAGGAATAATCTAATGAATTTAGGGCTTGTAAATAAACCTTACACAACCATAAGACCCAATAATAATTTAAATTATTTTATCAAAATAGTTTAACTGGCTTTTTTTTGTGCAAAAATCACTGAATCACTTTCATGTCTGTGTAAGAAAAATGCAATTTTTGTTAAATTTTACCAGAACCAATGATCAACTTCTTGTGGCAGGCATTATAGAAAATGAACACAGGTCTCATAAATAATCTCTCAAGCACAAGCCCACGTGCTAGTGACTAGCCAGCTGATCTTTATATTTCAAGTCTAGCCAATTTGGATCTATTTTCTTGCTAACAAGGTGGAACAGTTCAACTGTTATGAACACACCCTCATGTCCGTCGCCAACTGTTTGAACAACATAGCCTGTTCACTTTGTTTTAGATGTTGAAATCAAGTGACCTACCTGGATAAGAAGATGCTTATTTCTCAGAATGAGAATGAGTTGCCAGTTCCTTTTATATAAATGTGTCTTTTTAATGCTCATTGCTAATTTATAAAACACAGACTAGACCGCTAGCACAAATCTGCGGCTAAAATGGTACCGCAATGCCACGGCGCGACAGAAACTGAGCATTCATTTTCCACAACATGTTCATTGATACTGTCGTTTCTAGTAGAATTAGTTCTATATCTCCCAGAATACACAAGGTGCAATTTGGTTGTGCATCAGCACATTTTCTCTAATGTCAGTCACATGCAGACACTCAATTTGCCCATGTCCGCATTTGTTTTTAGATTGGTAAGTTATCTAAGTCTATCTAAACTTGTAGGAATCATGGTCGAATTACCGACCGTGGGACCCCAATTAGATTTTGTTAGTCAGTCTCACTCAGACATTAAAAACTGCAAACATTTCTCTCCACCCTGTGGCAAAATGTGTAGAATTGCAGGAAATTAGTTATAAAATTGCAAAATCTTCTCCTCCCCATGGCAAAATGTGTAGAATTGCAGCAAACTTGCTTTAAAACTGCAACATTTTCTCTATGCCCCATGTCAGAATGTGTAGAGCAGTAACAGGCTAAAGGAGGAGACGTTCCAGAGTTTTGACGCAGGTTCCGCCAACTACTGCCAACTAATGTTAAAGGAACGTTCCAGAATTTAGGACTGAATAAGGGTATGAATAATTTCTGAAGGCACTGTAGCTTTTGAAATACAGAACATTTTGGAAGCGGTTTTCACAGTCCCACATGTTCTTAACGTGATCTGGACAACGATTGTTAGGTAAAGCATTTCCCGAAATGCTCCTTTTAACTTTAGCTAGCGGGGCGGCAGGTGGCTTAGTGGGTAAGAGCGTTGTGCCAGTAACCGAAAGGTCGCTGGTTCTAATCCCCAAGCCGACTAGGTGAAAAATCTGTCGATGTGCCCTTGAGCAAGGCACTTAACCCTAATTGCTCCTGTAAGTCGCTCTGGATAAGAGCGTCTGCTAAATGACTAAAAAATGTAAAAAAAAAAAAAAAAAGTACCTTGTGTCAAAACAACGGAATTTCTCCTTCTCTAGCTTATTACCCATCTACCAGTGTGTTTGTGCTACCGTGCCAACTACTTGTTATTGTCGTGCCAAACACGTATGGCTTTACAATGAGCAATGGAGTTGGCAAGAGCATAAACAGATCTGGGACCAGGGGATGACCTGACCATTTCTCACCTGGGTTTCTCTAGGCTGTTTTTTTTTCTCCGTCACTCCTCTCTTCCTGTCTGTCACCTTCTAGTGAAGCGAGGAATTGCCAACTGTACATCACAGCTGTCGCTGTTACCTTTTGTCAACAATTTGCACTCACACAGACTGAGCCTCTGATAGTGTACATTCACCCACAGGAACAAGAGCAGTCATTTTACATTTGTCCAGAGCGACATACAGGAGCAATTAGGGTTAAGTGCCTTGCTCAAGGGCACATGTACAGATTTTTCACCTAGTCGGCTCAGGAATTCGACCCAGCGACCTTTCGGTTACTGACCCAACGCTCTTAACCACTTGGCTACCTGCCAGTACTCTCTCTCGTCTCAGCCCTCCCTCCCTCCCTCCCTCCCTCCCTCCCTCCCTCCCTCCCTCCCTCCACTCCATCAGTCAAGACATGCCGCCTGATCCATTCTGTCACATCATCGTCAACAAGCTCCCAGATCAACTCAGCCAAAATCAATGGCCATAAACCACTATGGTGTTCTGTTATGGCCCATAAAATTTGCCAGGGCTGGGGTGGCAGTGAGGGCCAGCGGTCATACAGTGAAGGAAAAAAGTATTTGATCCCCTGCTGATTTTGTATGTTTGCCAACTGACAAAGAAATGATCAGTCTATAATTTTAATGGTAGGTTTATTTGAACAGTGAGAGACAGAATAACAACAACAAAAATCCAGAAAAACACATGTCAGAAATGTTATAAATTGATTTGCATTTTAATGAGGGAAATAAGTATTTGACCCCCTCTCAATCAGAAAGATTTCTGGCTCCCAGGTGTCTTTTATACAGGTAACGAGCTGAGATTATGAGCACACTCTTAAAGGGAGTGCTCCTAATCTCAGTTTGTTACCTGTATAAAAGACACCTGTCCACAGAAGCAATCAATCAATCAGATTCCAAACTCTCCACCATGGCCAAGACCAAAGAGCTCTCCAAGGATGTCAGGGACAAGATTGTAGACCTACACAAGACTGGAATGGGCTACAAGACCATCGCCAAGCAGCTTTGTGTGAAGGTGACAACAGTTGATGCGATTTATTCGCAAATGGAAGAAACACAAAAGAACTGTCAATCTCCCTCGGCCTGGGGCTCCATGCAAGATCTCACCTCGTGGAGTTGCAATGATCATGAGAACGGTGAGGAATCGGCCCAGAATTACACGGGAGGATCTTGTCAATGATCTCAAGGCAGCTGGGACCATAGTCACCAAGAAAACAATTGGTAACACACTACGCCGTGAAGGACTGAAATCCTGCAGCGCCCGCAAGGTCCCCCTGCTCAAGAAAGCACATATATAGGCCCGTCTGAAGTTTGCCAATGAACATCTGAATGATTCAGAGGAGAACTGGGTGAAAGTGTTGTGGTCAGATGAGACCAAAATGGAGCTCTTTGGCATCAACTCAACTCGCCGTGTTTGGAGGAGGAGGAATGCTGCCTATGACCCCAAGAACACCATCCCCACTGTCAAACATGGAGGTGGAAACATTATGCTTTGGGGGTGTTTTTCTGCTAAGGGGACAGGACAACTTAACCGCATCAAAGGGACGATGGACGGGGCCATGTACCGTCAAATCTTGGGTGAGAACCTCCTTCCCTCAGCCAGGGCATTGAAAATGGGTCGTGGATGGGTATTCCAGCATGACAATGACCCAAAACACACGGCCAAGGCAACAAAGGAGTGGCTCAAGAAGAAGCACATTAAGGTCCTGGAGCGGCCTAGCCAGTCTCCAAAACTTAATCCCATAGAAAATCTGTGGAGGGAGCTGAAGGTTCGAGTTGCCAAACGTCAGCCTCGAAACCTTAATGACTTGGAGAAGATCTGCAAAGAGGAGTGGGACAAAATCCCTCCTGAGATGTGTGCAAACCTGGTGGCCAACTACAAGAAACGTCTGACCTCTGTGATTGCCAACAAGGGTTTTGCCACCAAGTACTAAGTCATGTTTTGCAGAGGGGTCAAATACTTATTTCCGTCATTAAAATGCAAATCAATTTATAAAGTTTTTGCCATGTGTTTTTCTGGATTTTGTTGTTGTTATTCTGTCTCTCACTGTTCAAATAAACCTACCATTAAAATTATATACTGATCATGTCTTTGGCAGTGGGCAAACGTACAAAATCAGCAGGGGATCAAATACTTTTTTTTCCCTCACTGTAGATATGCTGTCTATTCTGTCTCAAATCAAAGTTTATTGGTCGTGTACATATTTGTTTTAATGTCACACGCACAAGTACAGTGAAATGCATTTCTTGCTAACTCAAAACCCAGCAATGCAGTGATCAATATCAATGTTGTACTAAAAATAACAAGGTAGAACTAAAACACAAGATATTAAAACAAGATATAAGAAGAACAGGAGAAAGTAAGAAGCTAAATACAGGGTCAGTTCCAGTACCATATTAACAATGTGCAGGGATACTGGAGTGATGGAGGTAGATATGTATTAGGGGGAAGGGGACAGGGATACTGGAGTGATGGAGGTAGATATGTATTAGGGGGAAGGTGACTATATACAGGGTCAGTTCCAGTACCATATTAACAATGTGCAGGGATACTGGAGAGATGGAGGTAGATATGTATTAGGGGGAAGGGGACTATATACAGGGTCAGTTCCAGTCCCATATTAACAATGTGCAGGGGTACTGGAGTGATGGAGGTAGATATGTATAGGGGTCAGGTGACTATATACAGGGTCAGTTCCAGTACCATATTAACAATGTGCAGGGATACTGGAGAGATGGAGGTAGATATGTATTAGGGGGAAGGGGACTATATACAGGGTCAGTTCCAGTACCATATTAACAATGTGCATGGATACTGGAGAGATGGAGGTAGATATGTATTAGGGGGAAGGGGACTATATACAGGGTCAGTTCCAGTCCCATATTAACAATGTGCAGGGATACTGGAGAGATTTATACAGGTGTATAAAATCGAGCACACAGCCATGCAATCTCCATAGACAAACATTGGCAGTAGAATGGCCTTACTGAAGAGCTCAGTGACTTTCAACGTGGCACCGTCATAGGATGCCACCTTTCCAACAAGTCAGTTTGTCAAATTTCGGCTCAGCCGCAAAGTCGTAGGCCACACAAGGTCACAGAACGGGACTGCGGAGTGCTGAAGTGCGTAGCGCGTAAATACCGTCTGTCCTCGGTTGCAACACTCACTACAGAGTTCCAAACTGCCTCTGGAAGCAACGTCAACACAATAACTGTTCGTCGGGAGCTTCATGAAATGGGTTTCCATGGCAGAGCAGCCGCACACAAGCCTAAGATCACCATGTGCAATGCCAAGCGTCGGCTGGAGTGGTGTAAAGCTCGCCGCCATTGGTCTCTGGAGCAGTGGAAACGCGTTCTCTGGAGTGATGAATCACGCTTCACCATCTGGCAGTCCGACGGACAAATCTGGGTTTGGCGGATGCCAGGAAAACGCTACCTTCCCTATGCTCAGTGCCAACTGTAAGGTTTGGTGGAGGAGGAATAATGGTCTGGGGCTGTTTTTCATGTTTCGGGCTAGGCCCCTTAGTTCCAGTGAAGGGAAATCTTAACGATACAGCATACAATGACATTCTGCACTATTCTGTGCTTCCAACTTTGTGTCAACAGTTTGGTGAAGGCCCTTTTCCTATTTCAGCATGACAATGCCCCCGTGCACAAAACGAGGTCCATACAGAAACGGTTTGTCGAGATCGGTGTGGAAGAACTTGACTGATCTGCACAGAGCCCTGACCTCAACCCCATCGAACACCTTTGGGATGAATTGGAACGTTGACCGTGGGCCTAATCGGTGCCCGACCTCACTAATGCTCTTGTGGAAAGCCTTCCCAGAAGAGTGGAGGCTGTTATAGCAGCAAAGGGGGGGGACCAACTCCATGTTAATGCCCATGATTTTGGAAAGAGATGTTGGACGAGCAGGTGTCCACATACTTTTGGTAATGTAGTGTATGTATAGGGGTAAGGTGACTAGGCGTCAGGATATATGATAAACAGAGTAGCAGTAGCGTAAGTTAAGATTGTGTGTGTAGAGTGTAAATGTGTGTGCATGTTATGTGTGAATTTGACTGTCAGTGTGTAGTCTGGTGAGTGTGCGTAGAGACTTTAAAATGGGTTAACTCAGATAGTCCATGAAGCCATTTTGTTAGCTATTTATCAGTCTTATTGCTTGGGGATAGAAGCTGTTCAGGAGCCTGTTGGTGTCAGACTTGATGCACCGGCACCGCTTGCAGATTTGATCGCAGGTGCAATGAAATGCTTTTCCCTGTCCCGGTGTTGAGTTGTTGACATGTTCTCGTAGACCTTCTACGTTTCAGTCCGTTTGTTTTTTTTGTAGTGAACACACACAATGTCATCGCCAAGCATCTGCATGTGATAATGAAATGGAAACAACAGAAAGTGGTTGTCCTTCAGTGAGAGGCCCATACAAAGGAAAGGAAACCAAACCAGGGCGCAGTGGTCTAAGGCACTGCATCGCAGTGCTAACTGTGCCACTAGAGATCCTGGTTCGAATCCAGGCTCTGCTGTAGCCGGCCGCAACCGGGAGACCAATGGGGCGGCGCACAATTGGCCCAGCGTCGTCCAGGGTAGGGGAGGGAATGGCCGGCAGGGATGTAGCGTTGATAGAGCATGCCGTTTGCAATGCCAGGGTTGTGGGTTCGATTCCCACGGGGGGCCAGTATAAAAAAATATGTATTCACTAACTGTAAGTCGCTCTGGATAAGAGCGTCTGCTAAATGACTAAAATGTAAAATGTAAATGTAAATGATGTGTAGAATGCTGGACGGTGTGGTTTCTGTGTCAGAGGGTTGTCTTTTGTGTGGTTAGCATGTGAAAGCTGGTCCTATTGAAAGAGCTTGTCAGTGAGAGGAGGTTATGTGTTCTCTTTTGTACTGTAGCCTTTTGCCTTTCTCCCTAGTGTGCTCCTGTGTGTGTGGAGTACCTTGTCTAACGGCCATGCCTAAAACCTGTCCTGCTGTGTGGAGTACCTTGTCTAACGGCCAGGCCTAAAACCTGTCCTGCTGTGTGGAGCACCTTGTCTAATGGCCAGGCCTAAAACCTGTCCTGTGTGTGTGGAGTACCTTGTCTAACGGCCAGGCCTTTAACCTGTCCTGTTGTGTGGAGTACCTTGTCTAACGGCCAGGCCTAAAACCTGTCCTGTGTGTGTGGAGTACCTTGTCTAACGGCCAGGCCTAAAACCTGTCCTGTGTGTGTGGAGTACCTTGTCTAACGGCCTAACGGCCAGGCCTAAAACCTGTCCTGCTGTGTGGAGCACCTTGTCTAACGGCCAGGCCTAAAACCTGTCCTGTTGTGTGGAGTACCTTGTCCTCTCCTCTCACTGTCATGTCAAACACAATGTTGTTGTGAACAGTATGTTTGATCTCACCAGGAGACGGCTATTATTGATGGAGTGTGATGTTTCTTTTGCTTGTTCATTTGTTTAAAGGAAAGATTCACTCATTCTGAATCTTTAGATTGTTTTTGTGCATCTCTCAACGATGATCTATCGATTCCTTGTGTCATTTCATGTTTTCATGTGTATCTGAGCTGTTGGTGTTCAAGCAGGCAGAAATTCGTACGACGTAGCATCGTACGACGTAGCATCGCGATAAAGCCGCTAGAAAGCCGCTCTCACTTACAGCCCGACCGATATATCGGTTCACTGATATTGACCTTCTGCTGCTATATCGGTATTTGCCGATAATTCCACTGATGACCGATATTCAATAAATAGAATGAAAAAAAGGGAATCTCATCTGAAAACTTGCTGCCATTCTCATGATGTCATTATTGACACGAAGCATGAAATCAACATTTGAAGCATAGTTATTGGACAATTGTTCTTTTGGATGGCATTTATGAGAATTCGGTGTGGATTTTTACTTTTTAATTTCCCCGCTGTAAAACATATCGGCAGTTGTATTGGTAAGTTCTGTCCTCCCAAAAATCGGAAACGGACACAAAAAAACATATCCGTCAGGCTCTACTCTCACTACACTGGAAGTTAACAGGAACTTACATGTCAGATCTATCATACATGTCAGAACTATCATACGTCAGAACTATCATACATGTCAGAACTATCATACATGTCAGATTTCAATACTGGCCTATGTTATACAGTGGGGAAAAAAAGTATTTAGTCAGCCACCAATTGTGCAAGTTCTCCCACTTAAAAAGATGAGAGAGGCCTGTAATTTGCATCATAGGTACACGTCAACTATGACAGACAAAATTAGAATTTTTTTCTCCAGAAAATCACATTGTAGGATTTTTAATGAATTTATTTGCAAATTATGGTGGAAAATAAGTATTTGGTCAACAACAAAAGTTTCTCAATACTTTGTTATATACTCTTTGTTGGCAATGACACAGGTCAAACGTTTTCTGTAAGTCTTCACAAGGTTTTCACACACTGTTGCTGGTATTTTGGCCCATTCCTCCATGCAGATCTCCTCTAGAGCAGTGATGTTTTGGGGCTGTCGCTGGGCAACACGGACTTTCAACTCCCTCCAAAGATTTTCTATGGGGTTGAGATCTGGAGACTGGCTAGGCCACTCCAGGACCTTGAAATGCTTCTTATGAAGCCACTCCTTCGTTGCCCGGGTGGTGTGTTTGGGATCATTGTCATGCTGAAAGACCCAGCCACGTTTCATCTTCAATGCCCTTGCTGATGGAAGGAGGTTTTCACTCAAAATCTCACGATACATGGCCCCATTCATTCTTTCCTTTACACGGATCAGTCGTCCTGGTCCCTTTGCAGAAAAACAGCCCCAAAGCATGATGTTTCCAACCCCATGCTTCACAGTAGGTATGGTGTTCTTTGGATGCAACTCAGCATTCTTTGTCCTCCAAACACGACGAGTTGAGTTTTTACCAAAAAGTTATATTTTGGTTTCATCTGACCATATGACATTCTCCCAATCCTATTCTGGATCATCCAAATGCACTCTAGCAAACTTCAGACGGGCCTGGACATGTACTGGCTTAAGCAGGGGGACACATCTGGCACTGCAGGATTTGAGTCCCTGGCGGCGTAGTGTGTTACTGATGGTAGGCTTTTTTACTTTGGTCCCAGCTCTCTGCAGGTCATTCACTAGGTCCCCCCGTGTGGTTCTGGGATTTTTGCTCACCGTTCTTGTGATCATTTTGACCCCACGAGGTGAGATCTTGCGTGGAGCCCCAGATCGAGGGAGATTATCAGTGGTCTTGTATGTCTTCCATTTCCTAATAATTGCTCCCACAGTTGATTTCTTCAAACCAAGCTGCTTACCTATTGCAGATTCAGTCTTCCCAGCCTGGTGCAGGTCTACAATTTTGTTTCTGGTGTCCTTTGACAGCTCTTTGGTCTTGGCCATAGTGGAGTTTGGAGTGTGACTGTTTGAGGTTGTGGACAGGTGTCTTTTATACTGATAACAAGTTCAAACAGGTGCCATTAATACAGGTAACGAGTGGAGGACAGAGGAGCCTCTTAAAGAAGAAGTTACAGGTCTGTGAGAGCCAGAAATCTTGCTTGTTTGTAGGTGACCAAATACTTATTTTCCACCATAATTTGCAAATAAATTCATTAAAAATCCTACAATGTGATTTTCTGGAGAAAAAAAATCTCAATTTGTCTGTCATAGTTGACGTGTACCTATGATGAAAATTACAGGCCTCTCTCATCTTTTTAAGTGGGAGAACTTGCACAATTGGTGGCTGACTAAATACTTTTTTTCCCCCACTGTAAAGCAAACTCAATATACTCTAAAATGACTAAAACCTCAAAACTGTGTAGAAATGATAATGGACCTACATTCATGCAGTTCCTTTACTGTTTCCAGCTCGCTAGTAATCACCGAAAATGAAAGCTAGACAGTCGAGGAGCATCGGAGAAAAAAAAGATGATAAATAAATAAAAAAAAATCTAATTTTGACGCCGAGAAAATGTTTGGAAAAAAAATCGGTGTGGCCTCGTTGAAGACCGAATGCTCCCCCTGGGGCAAAATGAATTTGACATCCCTGCTCTAGGTCAATAACAGTTCAAGAGCTCTTGTCTGTATTCAGTAAGCAGCACAGCCATCAGATTCACGACCTCAGATTCTAGCTGACAACCTGTAGAATGACACTTGAGCCTCATTACCGGCCCAACACACACAGACACACACACACACACACACACACAACACACACACACACACACACACACACACACACACACACACACACACACACACACTGTACTCTACTAATGAGGTGGAAGCTGTGAATATGGTCTTTGTCTGTGAGATGCTATCGGCTCTGATTGAACTCTATGGTCATCCGTGCATGGCTAGCTAATCTCTTTATGAAGGCCACTTCTCCCTAATGGATTCTAATGCAGGGGGTTTTCAAACTGGGATTCTAATGCAGTTTTTTTTTAAAACTGGGATTCAGTGAAAACTGGGATTCAGAGCACCTTACCGATCACTGCACCTGTACACAGCCCATCTGAAATTAGCCCACCCAACTACCTCATCCCTATATTGTTATTTATTTTGCTCTTTTGCACATAATCTCTTGCACATCTAGCATTCCAGTGTTAATACTATTGTAATTATTCTGCACTATAGCCTATTTATTGCCTTACCTCCATAACTTGCTTCATTTGCACACACTGTATATATATTTTCTGTTGTATTTCTGACTTTATGTTTTTTACCCCATATGTAACTCTGTTGTTTTTTATTGCACTACTTTGCTTTATCTTGGCCAGGTCGCAGTTGTAAATGAGAACCTGTTCTCAACTGGCTTACCTGGTTAAATAAAGGTGAAAAAAATTAAAAAAAATAATGCAGGGGGTTTTCAAACTGGGATTCTAATGCAGGGGGTTTTCAAACTGGGATTCTAATGCAGGGGTTTTCAAACTGGGATTCTAATGCAGGGGTTTTCAAACTGGGATTCTAATGCAGGGGTTTTCAAACTGGGGCCCGCGGCCCCCTAGGGGAGGTACCGGAGGGGGTCCGGTTTGTTTGTTTGTTGTGAAAAATATTTATTTTATGAATATCACTTGCTACAACAGAATACCATCGTGGATCCATTTATTAAAAGTCTGAGTCCAGTATGAAGGAAGTAAGAGGTAGTTTCATGAGCCAATGCTAACTAGCATAGCGCAATGACTGGAAGTGTACAGGAACAGTTAGCATGCTATCTGTTCCTTTTCGGGATGGAAAAACAGTTTGTGTCAACTTGAACGACCAAAACCAAATAGAAAGCATGCAGAAAAGATATTAAGATACTATATCTATTTTTAAATTATACCATCTTGAGAACTAACAATCAAATAAAAGCTAGACTGTCAGCGAGAATTTAAAATTCCAAAAACCAGGCATTCAGGGCACATGCACATATATTTTGTTATAATGTTTGAGCAGAGGAACATGGCAAAATGCATCGAATTGAAGGAAATGTGCTTTAAAACTGCAAAACTGTCTCTCAGCTCCATGCCAAACTGTGTAGAATTGCAGGAAATGTTTTTTTACGCCAAGATCCGTTTCTAAGTGTTCATATTATGTATTGGATCGTTAAAAAAAATACTACTTTTACATGAACATGTAGTTTACCAATAAAATGGTCTGACGGTGAAGTGGACATACTCTGTATTCATATCCCGAAAGAAAGAAACGATCTCGCAACAATACATTTTAATAGAAAGTTTAGATAAGATCTTGCTACCATGGAAAGGTAAATACCTGTCTATTTATGGAAGCATCACCCTGATACAGTATTTAGTCATATCCCCGTTTACCTATTTACTTAATAATAATAATAATATGCCATTTAGCAGACGCTTTTATCCAAAGCGACTTACAGTCATGCGTGCATACGTTTTTTGTGTATGGGTGGTCCCGGGGATCGAACCCACTACCTTGGCGTTACAAGCGCCGTGCTCTACCAGCTGAGCTACAGAGGACCTACTTATGGCCCTGTCTACACCGAACGACTTGTTTTGTAAAATTATATGAGCAGAAAATACACTTTATTTGGAATGGCAAGCCAGACAAAATTAAACTGGCCTAATTTATATAATGAATAAGAATTTGGAGGGCTGAAATTATTAAATATTAAAGCATTGAACCACTCACTAAAGGCTTCAGTCATACAAAAGTTGTACTTAAATCCAAACTGGTTCTCTAGCAGATTAGTAAGAATGGCTCACACCATGTTCAGAAATGGTATTTTTGCCTTTATGGAGATTAAAACCTCTCACTTTTGGTTATTTGAAAATGAAATAATCTCCAGAATATCGCTAATTTTAAAACAAGCTATAGAACGTTGGTTGCTATTTCAGTCTAATCCACCAGAAAAGACCAAACAAATATTACAACAAATATTATGGTTAAACTCAAATATACTAATTGATAAAAAAAAACATTGGTTTAATCATTGTTAATGATATCATAAATACGACTGGTGGTTATGTCACACATGCAGCTAACAAAAATATATAGAAATGTCTGCTCTATCCCAAATTACAACCAACTGATTGCAGCATTGCCACAAAAATGGAAGAGGCAAGTGGAAGGGGGAGAAGGAACTTGTCTGTTGACCCTGCATTACAGACCACAATTGGTTAAAGAAAATTGTGATAAAGAAAATGTATACCAATTTCATTTAAGGACCAAAAAATTGACAGATGTGCCATGCAGGTTGCAAAATAGTTGGGAAGAGATTTTTGATGTGCTGATTCCATGGCACATGGTTTATGAACTGATACACAAAACAGCGCTGGATTCAAAACATAGTTTTCCATTTAAATTATGCAAAATTATTTTAACCAATAGAATGTTATGTGTATGGGGTATACAAACATCCCAGCTCTGCAGATTTTGCTGCGAAGAGACAGAATCATTAGATCACTTGTTTTGGTACTGTCCATTTGTAGCAGGACATTCGGAAAGTATTCAGAACCCCACATTTTGTTATGTTACAGCCTTATTCTAAAATGGATAAAATGATTTTTTTCCCTCATTAACCTACACACAATACCCCATAATGAAGTGAAAACAGGTTTTAAATTTTTTGTGCAAATGTATTACAAATTAAGAACAGAAATACCTTATTTTCATAAGTATTCAGACCCTTTGCTATGAGACTCGAAATTGAGCTCAGGTGCATCCTGTTTCCATTGATCATCCTTGAGATGTTTCTACAACTTGATTGGAGTCCACCTATGGTAAATTAAATTGATTGGACATGATTTGGAAAGGCACACACCTGTCTATATAAGGTCCCACAGTTGACAGTGCATTTCAGCGCGAAAACCAAGCCTCGAGGTCGAAGGAATTGTCCGTAGAGCTCCGAGACAGGATTGTGTCGAGGCACAGATCTGGGGAAGGGTACCAAAAAATGTCTGCAGCATTGAAGGTCCCCAAGAACACATTGGCTGCCATCATTCTTAAATGGAAGAAGTTTGGAACCACCAAGACTCTTCCTAGAGCTGGCCGCCCAGCCAAACTGAGCAATCGGGGGAGAAGAGCCTTGGTCAGTGAGGTGTCCAAGAACCCGATGGTCACTCTGACAGAGCTCCAGAGTTCTTCTGTGGAGATGGGAGAACCTTCCAGAAGGACAACCTTCTCTGCAGCACTCCACCAATCAGGCCTTTATGGTAGAGTGGCCAGACGGAAGCCACTCCTCAGTAAAAGGCACATGACAGCCCGCTTGGAGTTTGCCAAAAGGCACCTAAAGGACTCTCAGACCATGAGAAACAAGATTCTCTGGTCTGATGAAACCAAGATTGAACTCTTTGGCCTGAATGCCAAGCGTTACGTCTGGAGGAAACCTGGCAACATCCCGATGGTGTAGCATGGTGATGGCAGCATCATGCTGTGGATATGTTTTTCAGCGGCAGGGACTGGGAGACTAGTCAGGACCAAGAGAAAGATTAACGGAGCAAAGTACAGAGAGATCCTTGATAAAAACCTGCTCCAAGGCTCTCAGGACCTCAGACTGGGGGGAAGGTTCACCTTCCAACAGGACAACGACCCTAAGCACACAGCCAAGACAACACAGGAGTGGCTTCGGGACAAGTCTCTGAATGTCCTTGAGTGGCCCAGCCAGAGCCCGGACTTGAACCCGATCGAACATCTCTAGAGAGACCTGAAAATAGCTGTGCAGCGACGCTCCCCATCCAACCTGACAGAGCTTGAGAGGATCTGCAGAGAAGAATGGGAGAAACTCCCCAAATACAGGTGTGCCAAGCTTGTAGCGTCATACCCAAGAAGAATCGAGGCTGTAATCGCTGCCAAAGGTGCTTCAACAAAGTAGTGAGTAAAGGGTCTGAATACTTATGTAAATGTGATATTTCATTTTTATTTTTATTTATTTTAATAAATTTGCTAACATTTCTACATACCTGTTTTTCCTTTGTCATTATGGGGTATTGTGTGTAGATTGATGAGGGGGAAAAAAACAATTTAATAAATTTTAGAATAAGGCTGTAACGTAACCAAATGTGGAAAATGTCATGGGGTCTGAATACTTTCCGAAGGCACTGTAGCTTGTTTTTGGTCGCAGGTTCAGGAATGGCTGAAGAATTGCAACATTAAGCTGGAGCTAACTCTGCAAATAGCACTGCTGGGGGACTTGAAAAGTAATAGTCAATCGATCAATAATATATTAATACTTTTAGTAAAAATATTCATCTTTAATTTACAATCAGTAGAAACTATGAGAATAGAAAGGTTTAACTTTAGTGAAACATTACAGCACTGTTGAAAAATATATGGCAATTAGAAATCAAAACTGGATGGTTTTCAGAGATAGATGGGAGGGGTTGAGGGGAGCTGAAGGGTGGGACTAAAAATAACAACAACAAAAAAAACAAGAAAACTATTGTAAAGTACACTGTGTCCGTAAAATGTGTATGTATATATAATGTATATAGTATGTATAAGCTGGAAGTAGAATCCTAAGTATTGTTGTCCATTAGTTTACTCCAATTAGGGGAGGGGGTGGTGGGGTTGGAAAGTAATAATAGTAATTTATTTTTACAATTTTCTACATTGTAGAATAATAGTGAAGACATCAAAACTATGAAATAACACACATGGAATCATGTAGTAACCAAAGAAGTATTAAACAAAATCAAAATATATTTTATATTGGAGATTCTTCAAAGTAGCCACCCTTTGCCTTGATGACAGCTTTGTGCACTCTTGGCATTCTCTCAACCAGCTTCATGAGGTTGCATTTCAATTAACAGGTGTGACTTGTTAATTTGTGGAATTTCTTTCCTTCTTACTGTATTTGAGCCAATCAGTTGTGTTGTGACAAGGTAGGGGTGGTATACAGAAGATAGCCATATTTGGTAAAAGACCAAGTCCTTATTATGGCAAGAACAGCTCAAATAAGGAAAAATAAATGACAGTCATTACTTTCAGACATGAAGGTCAGTCAATACGGAAAATGTCAAGAACTTTGAACGTTTCTTCAAGTGCAGTCGCAAAAACCATCAAGCGCTACGATGAAACTGTCTCTCATGAGGACCGCCACAGGAAAGGAACACCCAGAGTTACCTCTGCTGCTGAGGATAAGTTCATTAGTGTTAACTGCACCTCAGATTGCAGCCCAAATAAATGCTTCACAGAGTTCAAGTAACAGACACATCTCAACATCAACTGTTCAGAGGAGACTGTGTGAATCAGGCCTTCATGGTCGAAGTGCTGCAACGAAACCACTACTAAAGGACACCAATAAGAAGAAGAGACCTGCTTGGGCCAAGAAACACAACAGAAGCAGAGTAGGTGAACGGATGATCTCCGTATGTGTATTTCCCACCGTAAAGCATGGAGGAGGAGGTGTGATGGTGTGGGGGTGCTATGCTGGTTACACTGTCTGTGATTTATTAAGAATTCAAGGCACACTTAACCAGCATGGCTACCACAGCATTCTGCAGCGATACGCCATCCCATCTGGTTTGGGCTAAGTGTGACACTCATTTATTTTTCAACAGGACAATGACCCAACACACCTCCAGGCTGTGTAAGGGCTATTTTACCAAGAAGGAGAGTGATGGAGTGCTGCATCAGATGACCTGGCCTCCACAATCACCCGACCTCAACCCAATTGAGATGGTTTGGGATGAGTTGGACTGCAGAGTGAAGGAAAAGCAGCCAACAAGTGCTCAGCATATGTGGGAACAAAAAAAATATATATGTATGCACTTAAGTCTGCTAAATGACTAAAATGTAAATGTAAAATGGGAACTCCTTCAAGACTGTTGGAAAAGCATTCCAGGTGAAGTTGGTTGAGAAAATGCCAAGAGTGTGCAAAGCTGTCATCAAGGCAACGGGGTGGCTATTTGAAGAATCTCAAATATAAAATACATTTTGATTTTGTTTAATACTTCTTTGGGTTACTACATGATTCCATGTGTAATATTTCATAGTTTTGATGTCTTCGCTATTATTCTACAATGTAGAAAACCCTTGAATGAGTAGGTGTCTCCGAACTTTTGACTGGTACGGTGTGTCATGTGGAATGTAGAAATATCTTCTGTGGAATGTAAGGTAGTTCGGGCACTCAGTCATTACACCTGAGGCTGGAGGGGTTTTCACGACCTGACTGACAGCTACCTTTAGGCCTTGACAGTGTTACTGTCAATATTACTAAAGCCATGCAGGTAAAGGAGGGCTGCGTCCCAAACGCCACCCTCTTCCCTACTTAGTGCACTACATTTGACCTTGCAAGGCCCATAGTAGTGAATTGGGACGAAGCCGCGATTGGGCTGTACCATACCCCTCCAAACATTAGCTATCTATCCTTGAGTGCTCTGATGAGAGGGCTTGGGGGCTTCAGCTCCACTAAACTAAATACAAGGTGAGGTGAGTGAAATGATGGCTGTTTCTTGTCTCTTACGTTGACATTTGGAGTGTCTCCAATCTTTCCCTTTGACTCTTTGACAATTTTCCCTCTGTTCATCCCCTCCTCACCTTGTAGCAACGTGTGGAGCCTGTCTCTGACAGCTGGGATTTAAATCATTTTGCACACAAATATGCTGTCTCAGCACTGCCAAACATGACATCCTAGAGAGAACTCTAGCCAACCCTAACCCTAACCCACTGCCAGACACGTCATCCTAGAGAGAACTCTAGCCAACCCTAACCCTAACCCACTGCCAGACACGTCATCCTAGAGAGAACTCTAGCCAACCCTAACCACTCCCAGACATGTCATCCTAGAGAGAACTCTAGCCAACCCTAACCCACTGCCAGACACGTCATCCTAGAGAGAACTCTAGCCAACCCTAACCCACTGCCAGACACGTCATCCTAGAGAGAACTCTAGCCAACCCTAACCCACTGCCAGACACGTCATCCTAGAGAGAACTCTAGCCAACCCTAACCCACTGCCAGACACGTCATCCTAGAGAGAACTCTAGCCAACCCTAACCCTAACCCACTGCCAGACACGTCATCCTAGAGAGAACTCTAGCCAACCCTATCCCACTGCCAGACACGTCATCCTAGAGAGAACTCTAGCCAACCCTAACCCACTGCCAGACATGACATCCTAGAGAGAACTCTAGCCAACCCTAACCCACTGCCAGACATGACATCCTAGAGAGAACTCTAGCCAACCCTAACCCACTGCCAGACATGACATCCTAGAGAGAACTCTAGCCAACCCTAACCCACTGCCAGACATGACATCCTAGAGAGAACTCTAGCCAACCCTAACCCACTGCCAGACATGACATCCTAGAGAGAACTCTTGCCAACCCTAACCCACTGCCAGACACGTCATCCTAGAGAGAACTCTAGCCAACCCTAACCCTAACACACTGCCAGACATGACATCCTAGAGAACACTCTAGCCAACCCTAACCCTAACCCACTGCCAGACATGACATCCTAGAGAGCACTCTAGCCAACCCTAACCCACTGCCAGACACGTCATCCTAGAGAGAACTCTAGCCAACCCTAACCCTAACCCACTGCCAGACACGTCATCCTAGAGAGAACTCTAGCCAACCCTAACCCTAACCAACTGCCAGACACGTCATCCTAGAGAGAACTCTAGCCAACCCTAACCCACTGCCAGACACGTCATCCTAGAGAGAACTCTAGCCAACCCTAACCCACTGCCAGACATGACATCCTAGAGAGAACTCTAGCCAACCCTAACCCTAACCCACTGCCAGACACGTCATCCTAGAGAGAACTCTAGCCAACCCTAACCCACTGCCAGACATGACATCCTAGAGAGAACTCTAGCCAACCCTAACCCTAACCCACTGCCAGACACGTCATCCTAGAGAGAACTCTAGCCAACCCTAACCCACTGCCAGACACGTCATCCTAGAGAGAACTCTAGCCAACCCTAACCCACTGCCAGACATGACATCCTAGAGAGAACTCTAGCCAACCCTAACCCACTGCCAGACACGTCATCCTAGAGAGAACTCTAGCCAACCCTAACCCACTGCCAGACATGACATCCTAGAGAGAACTCTAGCCAACCCTAACCCTAACCCACTGCCAGACACGTCATCCTAGAGAGAACTCTAGCCAACCCTAACCCACTGCCAGACACGTCATCCTAGAGAGAACTCTAGCCAACCCTAACCCACTGCCAGACATGACATCCTAGAGAGCACTCTAGCCAACCCTAACCCACTGCTAGACACGTCATCCTAGAGAGAACTCTAGCCAACCCTAACCCTAACCCACTGCCAGACACGTCATCCTAGAGAGAACTCTAGCCAACCCTAACCCACTGCCAGACACGTCATCCTAGAGAGAACTCTAGCCAACCCTAACCCACTGCCAGACATGACATCCTAGAGAGAACTCTAGCCAACCCTAACCCACTGCCAGACATGACATCCTAGAGAGAACTCTAGCCAACCCTAACCCACTGCCAGACACGTCATCCTAGAGAACACTCTAGCCAACCCTAACCCTAACCCACTGCCAGACATGACATCCTAGAGAGCACTCTAGCCAACCCTAACCCACTGCCAGACACGTCATCCTAGAGAGAACTCTAGCCAACCCTAACCCTAACCCACTGCCAGACACGTCATCCTAGAGAGAACTCTAGCCAACCCTAACCCACTGCCAGACATGACATCCTAGAGAGAACTCTAGCCAACCCTAACCCACTGCCAGACACGTCATCCTAGAGAGAACTCTAGCCAACCCTAACCCACTGCCAGACATGACATCCTAGAGAGAACTCTAGCCAACCCTAACCCACTGCCAGACATGACATCCTAGAGAGAACTCTAGCCAACCCTAACCCTAACCCACTGCCAGACACGTCATCCTAGAGAGAACTCTAGCCAACCCTAACCCACTGCCAGACATGACATCCTAGAGAGAACCTCCACAGAAAGAATCCTGAAACTTTACCCGACTGAGTGGAAGTATTAGATGTCAAGAGAATAAACAGTTGTGTGAAATAGCCTAACTTTATGATGTAACAGAGATCTAGACCTAGATGATGTAACAGAGATCTAGACCTAGATGATGTAACAGAGATCTAGACCTAGATGATGTAACAGAGATCTAGACCTAGATGATGTAACAGAGATCTAGACCTAGATGATGTAACAGAGATCTAGACCTAGATGATGTAACAGAGATCTAGACCTAGATGATGTAACAGAGATCTAGACCTAGATGATGTAACAGAGATCTAGACCTAGATGATGTAACAGAGATCTAGACCTAGATGATGTAACAGAGAGATACAGACCTAGATGATGTAACAGAGAGATACAGACCTAGATGATGTAACAGAGAGATACAGACCTAGATGATGTAACAGAGATCTAGACCTAGATGATGTAACAGAGAGATACAGACCTAGATGATGTAACAGAGAGATACAGACCTAGATGATGTAACAGAGAGATACAGACCTAGATGATGTAACAGAGAGATACAGACCTAGATGATGTAACAGAGAGATACAGACCTAGATGATGTAACAGAGATCTAGACCTAGATGATGTAACAGAGAGATACAGACCTAGATGATGTAACAGAGAGATACAGACCTAGATGATGTAACAGAGAGATACAGACCTAGATGATGTAACAGAGAGATACAGACCTAGATGATGTAACAGAGAGATACAGACCTAGATGATGTAACAGAGATACAGACCTAGATGATGTAACAGAGATACAGACCTAGATGATGTAACAGAGATCTAGACCTAGATGATGTAACAGAGAGATACAGACCTAGATGATGTAACAGAGATCTAGACCTAGATGATGTAACAGAGAGATACAGACCTAGATGATGTAACAGAGAGATACAGACCTAGATGATGTAACAGAGAGATACAGACCTAGATGATGTAACAGAGATACAGACCTAGATGATGTAACAGAGATACAGACCTAGATGATGTAACAGAGATCTAGACCTAGATGATGTAACAGAGAGATACAGACCTAGATGATGTAACAGAGAGATACAGACCTAGATGATGTAACAGAGATCTAGACCTAGATGATGTAACAGAGATCTAGACCTAGATGATGTAACAGAGAGATACAGACCTAGATGATGTAACAGAGATCTAGACCTAGATGATGTAACAGAGAGATACAGACCTAGATGATGTAACAGAGAGATACAGACCTAGATGATGTAACAGAGATCTAGACCTAGATGATGTAACAGAGATCTAGACCTAGATGATGTAACAGAGAGATACAGACCTAGATGATGTAACAGAGATCTAGACCTAGATGATGTAACAGAGAGATGTCAGATAAGATATTGGTTTCCATAGAATGGTTCCAGACTTTTCTCCTGAATTCAAAATGCACCTCATCCAGTGAGGTTATTTCCCCTATACCTCACTCTCCTGCAGGATATTACATCATACTTCCCAGTTCCTTTGGGGAAAACCCCTCCAGCAATATTTAGATATTAAATAGCGTTGGAATATTTCAACATTTGGTTGAATAATACAGGCCTGCCTACTGCCTAAGGGTTTTTAGTTTTTCAGATATTAACATACCCAAAGTGAATAACTAAACTATTGTCTAGACGACAACAGGGACACAGAGAAAGTTTGTTGTTTTCTGGTTGTGAAACTTAGTTGCCTTCTAGCTATTAAGGGAAAAAGAAGCAGGCATAATCAAGAGAGAATTTGAATTTCTCTGTTAAAACAATGTACTGTCCATGCTGTGGCTGAAACTAGACAGGGTGGTGATTGGATTTGTAGAGCTGGGAAGGGTTTCCGTGCAAGGGAGAGAAACAGAGGGAATGGGATAGAGGAAGGGGGAGAGAGAGAAAGGGAATGGGATATTTATTTATTATATATTTTATATATATATTTTCATTTAGCAGATGCTCTTATCCAGTGCGACGTACAGGAGCAATTAGGGTTAAGTGCCTTGCTCAAGGGCACATCGACAGATTTTTCACCTAGTCGGCTCGGGGATTAGAACCAGCGACCTTTCGGTTACTGGCACAACGCGCTTACCCACTAAGCTACCTGCCGCCCGAGGGATAGAGGAAGGGGGATAGAGGGAATGGATAGAGGAAGAGAGAGAGAGGGAATGGATAGAGGAAGAGAGAGAGAGAGAGAGGGAATGGATAGAGGAAGAGAGAGAGAGGGAATGGATAGAGGAAGAGAGAGAGAGAGAGAATGGATAGAGGAAGATAGAGAGAGAGAGAGGGAATGGATAGAGGAAGAGAGAGAGAGAGAGAGGGAATGGATAGAGGAAGAGAGAGAGAGAGAGGGAATGGATAGAGGGAGAGAGAGGGAATGGATAGAGGAAGAGAGAGAGAGAGAGAGGGAATGGATAGAGGAAGAGAGAGAGAGAGAGGGAATGGATAGAGGGAGAGAGAGGGAATGGATAGAGGAAGAGAGAGAGAAAGAGAGAGGGAATGGCTAGAGGAAGAGAGAGAGAGAGAGTGGCTAGAGGAAGAAAGAGAGAGAGAGGGAATGGATAGAGGAAGAGAGAGAGAGAGGGAGAGAGAGAGAGAGAGAGGGAATGGCTAGAGGAAGAGAGAGGGAATGGGATAGAGGGATTGTTAGGGAAAGAAAAAAGGAGAAAAAGAGGGAGAGAAGCTGGGTGGTATGGACAGGGAAAACGAGGGCGAGAAAAAGATATGGTACTGGGATATGGTACTGTATCTTTACTGGGATATGGTATTGTATCTTTACTGGGATATGGTACTGGGATATGGTATTGTATCTTTACTGGGATATGGTACTGTATCTTTACTGGGATATGGTACTGTATCTTTACTGGGATATGGTACTGTATCTTTACTGGGATATGGTACTGTATCTTTACTGGGATATGGTACTGGGATATGGTACTGTATCTTTACTGGGATATGGTAATGTCTCTTTACTGGGATATGGTACTGTATCTTTACTGGGATATGGTACTGTATCTTTACTGGGATATGGTACCGTATCTTTACTGGGATATGGTACTCTATCTTTACTGGGATCTGGTACTGTATCTTTACTGGGATATGGTACCTTATCTTTACTGGGATATGGTACTGGGATATGGTACTGTATCTTTACCTGGATATGGTAGGTAGCCTAGCGGATAAGAGCTTTGGGCCAGTAACCGAAAGGTTGCTGGTTCGAATCCCAGAGCAGACTAGGTGAAATTCTGCCGATGTGCCCTTGAGCAAGGAACTTAACCCTAATTGCTCCTGTAAGGCGCTCTGGATAAGAGCGTCTGCTAAATGACAAAAAATATAAGCTGGGTGGGCTGGACAGAGGGAGAAAGAGGGAGGCCCAGAGTTGTCCTCATGGGCTGTGACAGAGTTCTCTCCCTGACTAGGGCGGTTGCCATGGTCCCTATTGTGCGGAGGAAGCCGCAGGGATAGTCCGTGTCCCAAATGGCACCCCATTCCCTACATAGTGCACTACTTTTGACCAGAACCCTAAGAGCCCTCGTCACAAGTGGTACGCTGTATAGGGAATAGGGATCCCATTGGAACGCGGTCTGGGAAAGGACCTGCTCTGTTGTTGTTGCTGATAGTGGCCCAGACTTGGCCAGAAACTTTCTCTGTATCATTTTCCACTTCCTATATTCCCATTGTTCCCCTACTTTTGTCTCAGTCACGTTTTTACCTCCAGCAGCCAGTGTGAAAAGGCTGTGCTGCTATAAAAGGAGCATGACTGCCACCTAGTGTTGGTTTGAAACATTACACTGCCTTCGTCACACTGTCTCCTCCTTTTATTGTTCTGCGATCCCAGACTGATCATCAAACCCCTTGATTAGCCTAGCTAAACCAGATATGTTAAGGCTGGGCTGAAACTAAATCCTGCACGGCCTCTTCTACTAAGTCTAAAAAATGATTGTTATCTCCTCCCAGTCATCGTCTGGAGGTGCGGTCCCAGGTTGCTCAGGCCTTCCTGTCTAAGTTCCAGCTGTCCTCCGAAGAGACGGACACGCTGCGAGGGGCAAGAGACGCACCCGTCACTGAGGACTTCTTCAAGGCTCTGAGCAGAGTGAAGAACATCCACGAAGACGTCAGGATTCTCCTGAGGACCAACCAGCAGACTGCAGGGTGAGAGACGAACTAGAAATACAGTGTCTTCAGGAAAGTATTCAGACCCCTTGACTTTTTCAACATTTTGTTTACGTTACAGCCTTATTCTATCATTGATTAAATGTTTTTTTCCCCTCATCAATCTACACACAATACCCCATAATGACAAAGCAAAAACATGTTTATCGAAATAAAAAACGGAAATATCACATTTACATAAGTATTCAGCCTCGAGTCTTCTTGGGTATGACGCTAAAAGCTTGGCACACCTGTATTTGGGGAGTTTCTCACCTTCTTCTCTGCAGATCCTCTCAAGCTCTGTCAGGTTGGATGGGGAGCGTTGCTGCACAGCTGTTTTCAGGTCTCTCCAGAGATGTTCGATCGGGTCCAAGTCCGGGTTCTGGCTGGGCCACTCAAAGACATTCAGAGACTTGTCCCGAAGCCACTCCTGCGTTGTCTTGGCTGTGTGCTTAGGGTCGTTGTCCTGTTGGAAGGTGAACCTTCGCCCCAGTCTGAGGTCCTGAGCGCTCTGGAGCAGGTTTTCATCAAGGATCTCTCTGTACTTTGCTCCGTTCATCTTTGCCTCGATCCTGACTAGTCTCCTAGTCTCTGCCGCTGAAAGACATCCCCACGTCATGGTGCTGCCACCACCATGCTTCACCGTAGGGATGGTGCCAGGCTTCCTCCAGACGTGGCGCTTGGCATTCAGGCCAAAGAGTTCAATCTTGGTTTCATCAGACCAGAGGATCTTGTTTCTCATGGTCTGAGAGTCTTTAGGTGCCTTTTGGCAAACTCCAAGCGGGCTGTCATGTGCCTTTTACTGAAGAGTGGCTTCTGTCTGGCCACTTTACCATAAAGGCCTGATTGGTGGAGTGCTGCAGAGATGGTCGTCCTTCTGGAAGGTTCTCCCATATCCATAGAAGAACTCTAGAGCTCGGTCAGAGTGACCATCGGGTTCTTGGTCACCTCCCTGACTAAGGCCCTTCTCCCCCGATTGCTCAGTTTGGCCGGGCGGCCAGCTCTAGGAAGAGTCTTGGTGGTTCCAAACTTCTTCCATTTAAGAATGATGAGGCCACTGTGTTCTTGGGGTCCTTCAATGCTGCAGAATATTTTTGGTACCCTTCTCCAGATCTGTGCCTCGACACAATCCCGTCTCGGAGCTCTACGGACAAATCCTTCGACCTCATGGCTTGGTTTTTGCTCTGACATGCACTGTCAACTGTGGGACCTTATATAGACAGGTGTGTGCCTTTCCAAATCATGTCCAATCAATTGAATTTACCATAGGTGGACTCCAATCAAGTTGTAGAAACATCTCAAGGATGATCATTGGAAACAGGATGCACCTGAGCTCAATTTCGAGTCTCATAGCAAAGGGACTGAATACTTATGTAAATAAGGTATTTCTGTTCTTAATTTGTAATACATTTGCACAAAAAATTTAAAACCTGTTTTCACTTCATTATGGGGTATTGTGTGTAGGTTAATGAGGGGAAAAAATCATTTTATCCATTTTAGAATAAGGCTGTAACATAACAAAATGTGGGGTTCTGAATACTTTCCGAATGTCCTGCTACAAATGGACAGTACCAAAACAAGTGATCTAATGATTCTGTCTCTTCGCAGCAAAATAAGGTATTTTCAGTTTTTTATTTTTAATAAATTTGCAAACATTTCTAAAAGCCTGTTTTCGCTGTTAAAAAAAATAAAAAATAAGGCTGTAACGTAAGCAAAATGTGGAAAAAGTCAAGGGGGTCTGAATACTTTCCGAAGGCACTGTATCTGAAACTCAACTGTAATATGCCTTCTCTTATTCCAGTTTGAACTGACTTGAATGTGTCTCCCATCCAGACTGGATATCATGGAGCAGATGGCCGTGCTTCAGGAGACGTCTTACGAACAGCTCTACCGCTGGACACAGAGTGAGCACATCCATCCATCCATCCATCCATCCATCCATCCATCCATCCATCCATCCATCCATCCATCCATCCATTCATTCATTCATCCACCCATTCATTCATTCATTCATACACAGACTGGGCACATGGACTTAATTCTAACCTAATCCTAACATGTTCAACTTAGTCTTCCATTGACATCAGTGCATGACGAAGGTAGGATTCACCCCATATTGCCGAGATTTAGCATTTAGGTACTGACACATCCTAATCTCTCTCTTTCTAGATGAGTGTCGTGGTCTGACCCAGGAGTCCTGTGACATCAGTCCAGTGCTTAGTCAGGCTATGGAGGCCTTGCAGGACCGCCCTGTTCTCTACAAGTAAGCACCACACACACACCATATATATATATACTTTATTTGTAGATTTTCACATTTGAGAACATAGAGACATTGACAACAATACAACATCCCCAGGCCTTTATACCCCCACCCAACCCCTCACCCCCACCCAACCCCTCACCCCCACCCCAACCCATCACCCCCACCCCAACCCCTCACCCCCACCCCAACCCCTCACCCCCACCCCAACCCCTCACCCCCACCCCAACCCCTCACCCCCACCCCAACCCCTCACACCCACCCCAACCCCTCACCCCCACCCAACCCCTCACCCCCACCCAACCCCTCACCCCCACCCCAACCCCTCACCCCCACCCCAACCCCTCACCCCCACCCAACCCCTCACCCCCACCCCAACCCCTCACCCCCACCCCAACCCCTCACCCCCACCCCAACCCCTCACCCCCACCCCAACCCCTC
Organism: Coregonus ussuriensis; assembly: GCA_031479575.1. Lineage (NCBI taxonomy): Eukaryota > Metazoa > Chordata > Actinopteri > Salmoniformes > Salmonidae > Coregonus > Coregonus ussuriensis. The sequence continues at coordinate 46,222,910 of CM062477.1, read as the reverse complement.
ACCCCCACCCCAACCCCTCACCCCCACCCCAACCCCTCACACCTCCCAACCCCTCACCCCCACCCAACCCCTCACCCCCACCCCAACCCCTCACACCCACCCCAACCCCTCACACCCACCCAACCCCTCACCCCCACCCAACCCTTCACCCCCACCCCAACCCCTCACCCCCACCCCAACCCCTCACCCCCACCCCAACCCCTCACCCCCACCCAACCCCTCACCCCCACCCCAACCCCTCACCCCCACCCCAACCCCTCACCCCCACTCAACCCCTCACCCCCACCCTCACCCCCACCCCAACCCCTCACCCCCACCCCAACCCCTCACACCCACCCCAACCCCTCACCCCCACCCAACCCCTCACACCCAACCCACACCCACAAGTTGCCGAAATGCCACGTGTCCACTTACAGTGAGGGAAAAAAGTATTTGATCCCCTGCTGATTTTGTACGTTTGCCCACTGACAAAGAAATGATCAGTCTATAATTTTAATGGTAGGTTTATTTGAACAGTGAGAGACAGAATAACAACAAAAAAATCAAGAAAAATGCATGTCAAAAATGTTATAAATTGATTTGCATTTTAATGAGGGAAATAAGTATTTGACCCCTTTGCAAAACATGACTTAGTACTTGGTGGCAAAACCCTTGTTGGCAATCACAGAGGTCAGATGTTTCTTGTAGTTGGCCACCAGGTTTGCACACATCTCAGGAGGGATTTTGTCTCGAGGCTGACGTTTGGCAACTCGAACCTTCAGCTCCCTCCACAGATTCTCTATGGGGTTAAGGTCTGGAGACTGGCTAGGCCACTCCAGGAACTTAATGTGCTTCTTCTTGAGCCACTCCTTTGCTGCCTTGGCCGTGTGTTTTGGGTCATTGTCATGCTGGACCCATTTTCAATGCCCTGGCTGAGGGAAGGAGGTTCTCACCCAATATTTGACGGTACATGGCCCCGTCCATCGTCCCTTTGATGCGGTGAAGTTGTCCTGTCCCCTTAGCAGAAAAACACCCCCAAAGCATAATGTTTCCACCTCCATGTTTGACGGTGGGGATGGTGTTCTTGGGGTCATAGGCAGCATTCCTCCTCCTCCAAACACGGCGAGTTGAGTTGATGCCAAAGAGCTCGATTTTGGTCTCATCTGACCACAACACTTTCACCCAGTTCTCCTCTGAATCATTCAGATATTCATTGGCAAACTTCAGACGGCCCTGTATATGTGCTTTTTTGAGCAGGGGGACCTTGCGGGCTCTGCAGGATTTCAGAGTTTCACGGCGTAGTGTGTTACCAATTGTTTTCTTGATGACTATGGTCCCAGCTGCCTTGAGATCATTGACAAGATCCTCCCGTGTATTTCTGGGCTGATTCCTCACCGGTCTCATGATCATTGCAACTCCACGAGGTGAGATCTTGCATCGAGCCCCAGGCCGAGGGAGATTGACAGTTCTTTTGTGTTTCTTCCATTTGCAAATAATCGCACCAACTGTTGTCACCATCTCACCAAGCTGCTTGGCGATGGTCTTGTAGCCCATTCCAGTCTTGTGTAGGTCTACAATCTTGTCCCTGACATCCCTGGAGAGCTCTTTGGTCTTGGCCATGGTGGAGAGTTTGGAATCTGATTGATTGATTGCTTCTGTGGACAGGTGTCTTTTATACAGGTAACAAGCTGAGATTAGGAGCACTCCCTTTAAGAGTGTGCTCCTAATCTCAGCTCGTTACCTGTATAAAAGACACCTGGGAGCCAGAAATCTTTCTGATTGAGAGGGGGTCAAATACTTATTTCCCTCATTAAAATGCAAATCAATTTATAACATTTTTGACATGCGTTTTTCTGGATTTTTTTGTTGTTATTCTGTCTCTCACTGTTCAAATAAACCTACCATTAAAATTATAGACTGATCATGTCTTTGTCAGTGGGCAAACGTACAAAATCAGCAGGGGATCAAATACTTTTTTTCCCTCACTGTATATCCCCTGTAGCTAAGTTGGTAGAGCATGGCACTTGCAACGCCAGGGTTGTGGGTTCGTTTCCCACAGGGGGGCCAGTATGAAACATGTATGCATTCACTAACTGTAAGTCGCTCTGGATAAGAGCGTCTGCTAAATGACTAAAATGTAAATATCAGTGCAACCCAACCATTACTAAACTTCTATTTGATCAAATAATCCTCATGTAGTAAATAAGCCATTAGATTTTTTTGTTGACCAAATTCGACACTCATTGACTTCCATCCCAAAATTCGTTACTTCATGGTCTTATTTTCGTGTTTTGTGTGGAATAAAACCTCTCTCTTCGCATCTTCCTCTCTGACCGTCACCACCAGTCTGTTGTCAACCTGTGAGGATGCAGTTCTCTGTCAGCTCCACATGGGGTCGCACTTTTTTCACAATGGTCCTGTATGTAGTATGCTGTTCAGCTTCTCGGAGTAAACCAGGGGTAGTCATTACAACGCAGAGAGGTTAGTATGACTGTTACAGTACACCAGGGGTAGTCATGACAACGCAGAGAGGTTAGTCTGACTGTTACAGTAAACCAGGGGTAGTCATGACAACACAGAGAGGTTAGTCTGACTGTTACAGTACACCAGGGGTAGTCATGACAACACAGAGAGGTTAGTCTGACTGTTACAGTAAACCAGGGGTAGTCATGACAACACAGAGAGGTTAGTCTGACTGTTACAGTAAACCAGGGGTAGTCATGACAACACAGAGAGGTTAGTCTGACTGTTACAGTAAACCAGGGGTAGTCATGACAACGCAGAGGTTAGTCTGACTGTTACAGTAAACCAGGGGTAGTCATAACAACGCAGAGAGGTTAGTCTGACTGTTACAGTAAACCAGGGGTAGTCATGACAACACAGAGAGGTTAGTCTGACTGTTACAGTAAACCAGGGGTAGTCATGACAACACAGAGAGGTTAGTCTGACTGTTACAGTAAACCAAGGGTAGTCATTACAACACAGAGAGGTTAGTCTGACTGTTACAGTAAACCAGGGGTAGTCATGACAACACAGAGAGGTTAGTCTGACTGTTACAGTAAACCAGGGGTAGTCATGACAACACAGAGAGGTTAGTCTGAC
>CM062477.1:46212329-46214829 GCA_031479575.1 Coregonus ussuriensis | reverse complement strand
GAGGAGGAGGAGGAGGAGGAGGAGGAGGAGGAGGAGGAGGGTTCTGTAAGGGGGGAGGAGGAGGAGGGTTCTGTAAGGGGGGGAGGAGGAGGAGGGTTCTGTAAGGGAGGAGGAGGAGGAGGGTTCTGTAAATGAGGAAGAGGAGGGTTCTGTAAATGAGGAAGAGGAGGGTTCTGTAAGGGGGGAGGAGGAGGGTTCTGTAAAGGAGGAAGAGGAGGGTTCTGTAAGGGAGGAGGAGGAGGAGGGTTCTGTAAGGGAGGAGGAGGAGGGGTTCTGTAAAGGAGGAGGAGGGTTCTGTAAAGGAGGAAGAGGAGGGTTCTGTAAAGGAGGAAGAGGAGGGTTCTGTAAGGGAGGAGGAGGAGGAGGGTTCTGTAAGGGAGGAGGAGGAGGAGGAGGAGGAGGAGGAGGAGGAGGAGGAGGAGGGTTCTGTAAGGGGGGGAGGAGGAGGAGGGTTCTGTAAGGGGGGAGGAGGAGGAGGGTTCTGTAAGGGGGGAGGAGGAGGAGGGTTCTGTAAGGGAGGAGGAGGAGGAGGGTTCTGTAAATGAGGAAGAGGAGGGTTCTGTAAGGGGGGAGGAGGAGGGTTCTGTAAAGGAGGAAGAGGAGGGGTTATGTGAGGGAGGGTAATGTTATGGCTTCAGGGAAACACTCTCTACTGTGGGACAGTGAGAGAGGCTGTGTCCCAAATGGCACCCTATTCCCCATACAGTGCACAACTTTTGTCCAGGGCCCATAGGGTGCCATTTGGGACGCAAATTCTCTCTCACTGTGAGGCTAATCAGATCTGTTCTGAGAACGCCCATCCTGCTCAGAACACACTAGAACACTCTGTAACACTCCGGAACATTCTGTCACCACAGCCTTATTGGAGGCATCAGCACTTCTCAGAACAGGGGGCGGTCTGTGTCTCTGAGTCCTCCGTCTCTCTCTCTCTCTCTCTCTCTCTCTCTCTCTCTTTCTCCCCTCTCTCTCTCTTTCTCCCCTCTCTCTCCCTCTCTCTCTTTCTCCCCTCTCTCTCTCTCTCTCTCTCTCTCTCTCTCTCTCTCTCTCTCTCTCTCTCTCCCCCTCTTTCTCCCCTCTCTCTCTCTCTCTCTCTCTCTCTCTCTCTCTCTCTCTCTCTCTCTCTTTCTCTCTCTCTCTCTTTCTCTCTCTCTCTCTTTCTCCCCTCTCTCTCTCTCTCTCTCTTTCTCTCTCTCCCACTCTGTCTCTCTCTCTGTCTCTCACTCTCAATTCAATATACTTTATCGTAGTATGTGTATTTCTGTGTACTTATGAAGAGTAACATTATTCACCCTGTTGGCTGGCTGTCTGTCGTAGAGTTCTGTAAGACTAGCCCTCCAGTTGGCCTTTGGTATGTCAGTGCTCTATGTTAGGACAGTGCTCTATGTTAGGACAGTCCTCTATGTTAGGTCAGTGCTCTATGTTAGGACAGTCCTCTATGTTAGGTCAGTGCTCTATGTTAGGTCAGTGCTCTATGTTAGGACAGTCCTCTATGTTAGGACATCTATGTTAGGTCAGTGCTCTATGTTAGGACAGTGCTCTATGTTAGGACATCTATGTTAGGTCAGTGCTCTATGTTAGGACAGTGCTCTATGTTAGGACATCTATGTTAGGTCAGTGCTCTATGTTAGGACAGTGCTCTTCATCACCATGATTGATTTAAGTGTCATACACCTATAACAAAATTCACAATATGATATAAGTGCATTAAGATATACATTAAAAGCCATAACGAAGCCTAATCGTGTGTACTTTGACCCATCCAGGTATGTAGGGGACATGTTAGCCTGGCTGCACCAAACCACCGCCTCAGAGAAGGAGCATCTGGAGGCCCTGCTGAAACAGGTCACAGCACTAGGTAACCTAAACCTCACACTATCCCAAATGGCAAGGAATTACCTCTTGATCTCTTCTAACCCTAACCCCTGTGTAGGTAGTTAATTCTCCAGTGTGTCTGTCTGACTGTCTCCCTTCAGCACCAGGAGTGGATGAGACCATGCAAGAGGTGGTGGGACACATCACTGAGGGGGTCTGCAGACCTCTTAAAGTAAGGCTCTCCAACCCAATGCGTTTGTGTGCGTACATTTCCGTGTATTTCAGTTGACTGTATTTGACTGCCATGTAGAACTAATCAAGTGAAGAAAGTCTACTGGATAGACCTACTGTCCTGGGATGAATAGGAAAGGTAAAACGTGTCTCTTCCAGGTGCGTCTAGAGCAGGTGATCGTGGCTGAGCCGGGTGCTGTTCTCCTCTACAAGCTGTCCAACCTCCTCAAGTTCTACCATCACACCATCAGGTAGGTAGCACCCTGACCTCTGACCCTAACCCTCTACAAGCTGTCCAACCTCCTCAAGTTCTACCATCACACCATCAGGTAGGTAGCACCCTGACCTCTGACCCTAACCCTCTACAAGCTGTCCAACCTCCTCAAGTTCTACCATCACACCATCAGGTAGGTAGCACCCTGACCTCTGACCCTGACCTCTGACCCTAACCCTCTAC
>CM062477.1:46141066-46211829 GCA_031479575.1 Coregonus ussuriensis | reverse complement strand
CAGAATAGGGCTGGATAGGGGAAAGCAACATGGCAGAATAGGGCTGGATAGGGGAAAGCAACATGGCAGAATAGGGCTGGATAGGGGAAAGCAACATGGCAGAATAGGGCGGGATAGGGGAAAGCAACATGGCAGAATAGGGCTGGATAGGGGAAAGCATGGCAGAATAGGACTGGATAGGGGAAAGCAACATGGCAGAATAGGGCTGGATAGGGGAAAGCAACATGGCAGAATAGGGCTGGATAGGGGAAAGCATGGCAGAATAGGGCTGGATAGGGGAAAGCAACATGGCAGAATAGGGCTGGATAGGGGAAAGCAACATGGCAGAATAGGCCTGGATAGGGGAAAGCATGGCAGAATAGGGCTGGATAGGGGAAAGCAACATGGCAGAATAGGGCTGGATAGGGGAAAGCATGGCAGAATAGGGCTGGATAGGGGAAAGCAACATGGCAGAATAGGACTGGATAGGGGAAAGCAACATGGCAGAATAGGGCTGGATAGGGGAAAGCAACATGGCAGAATAGGGATGGATAGGGGAAAGCAACATGGCAGAATAGGGCTGGATAGGGGAAAGCAACATGGCAGAATAGGGCTGGATAGGGGAATGCATGGCAGAATAGGGCTGGATAGGGGAAAGCATGGCAGAATAGGGCTGGATAGGGGAAAGCAACATGGCAGAATAGGACTGGATAGGGGAAAGCAACATGGCAGTATAGGACTGGATAGGGGAAAGCAACATGGCAGAATAGGACTGGATAGGGGAAAGCAACATGGCAGAATAGGACTGGATAGGGGAAAGCAACATGGCAGAATAGGTCTGGATAGGGGAAAGCATGGCAGAATAGGTCTGGATAGGGGAAAGCATGGCAGAATAGGCCTGGATAGGGGAATGCAACATGGCTGTTCCACCTATCCAGTAGGTGAACGATGCAACAACATTTTGGAATGAAGAGCAACCTGGAGGTCGATGTTGTACAGCCATATACACTGTCTAATTTATACTAGAGTACATAACTGCTATATCTGTGGGAAAAAAGCAAACACTATATTTACAAATGCTTAATTTTTTCATTGTATTTTAATACCAGATATACAGACATTAGTGTCTCATAACTATCCACAATGTTTCACTTCTACCATCCAAGCTACGGTGGCAGTTTGGAACAAAATGAAACCAAGTTCTTTACAAAAACAAACAACGCAAAAAGACACACTTATTAAGGAGACATGCCTCATATCAACAACATGGCAGAAACGAAATGATCACAACGTAAACAATAACAATAACCAAGGTATCAACATCCATGTGATCCCCCCCCTTAGATATGTATCTACTGTGAACCCAACCTTCTGTTCTAGAATGGAAGGAACATTAAACAGTTCTAGAGTACATGGTCATTATGGTCATGTCCACAGGACATAGAACAATCAGTGCACTTCCAGACCTGACAGAACATTACGTTTCAGATAAATCTCCCTATGTAACCAACCAGTTACTAACCCAGCTACTATTGGCCTTTAGCCTGACAGGCTAACCTCATTTTAAAATAGCTTTTCCCTATGTGACCAACCAGTTACTAAGCTATCAGCCTTTAGCTCGAAGGGCTAACCTCTGGTAAGGGTCTCTGGGGAGGCATCATCTCCTCTGCAGCCATGCAGGCAATCTACTGTAGTTCTGCTATAACTTTTCTGCTATATCTATATCTATATCTATTCTGCTATATCTATATCTATATCTATTCTGCTATATCTATTCTGCTATATCTATATCTATGTAGATATCATCATCCAGATATCTGTGTTCCTCTGCTTCAAATGCTTACATTGACACAGTGTAAATAGGACATTCTATACAAGGGAAAGTGGTGGTTTTCTACACCACATCATCTAACTGTGAATCAACTAATATTATTTTATTTTACATTGCTAAGTGTTGTTAAACAAATATTTAAAAATAAAAAATAAAATACTGTCTGATCCTTTACATCCGGTGGACATTTTACACCGTGGTTTAAATATGCCGTGTCACAATACAAAAAACCCACAAAACAAACAAACAAACCAAAAACAAGTGGAAAAATCATGAATTAATGTAAAATAAATGTTTAAATGAATACATGTTTAAATGAATAAATGGCAGTCTCTTGGCTTTCTGTTATGAGTCATGAATTCCTTCAAGACCTGAGATTGATCTCTGATTGAGGTATAACAGATCAATAAAATTAATACAATGGTTCATATGTTTTCTAATATTCATCGTGAATAATCATATTCCATTGAACCATTTTTTCTGCTATACCAACTAGACTTCCTGGTTAGCTAGTATTATGACACTACAAAGATACAGTCAAATGGAGAAAAAGAGTTTGAAAGTCACAATGGATTTCCCACAGCTGCCCAGATGTCACTTGTGGATCTCAAAACCTACGTTTGACTCACACAAAAACACACAAGGCTAATGCAAAAAAAGAAAGCAATCGCTTTTTTTTCCCGAGTTGATCGCAAAGAGATGCAATGATAAGTACACTTGGACAGAGAGTAACAACAAGAGTAGATACAGCATGGGTCACAATGTGTAAATAAATAGACAACAGAATGGTCCTAGGACATCCTTCTAGAACGTTCTCTTCAGATCAGTAACATCCTTCTAGAACGTTCTCTTCAGATCAGTAACATCCTTCTAGAACGTTCTCTTCAGATCAGTAACATCCTTCTAGAACGTTCTCTTCAGATCAGTAACATCCTTCTAGAACGTTCTCTTCAGATCAGTAACATCCTTCTAGAACGTTATTTTCAGATCAGTAACATCCTTCTAGAACGTTCTCTTCAGATCAGTAACTGTATCCTGTGAGGTTTGCCTCATTGGCTGAGTTTACACAGGATGCCCAATTCTGATTATTCCCCCCCCCCCAGTAATTGGTCTTTTGACCAATCAGATCAGCTCTTTTGACAACAATGGTGCAAACGATAATAATGGTCTGCCTGTGTAAACACAGCCACTGTAGGATCGCAGACGTAATCAATACAGACGTAATAGACGCAGGCATCATCAGTGCTAAGGCCCGAGGCAGCAGGGAAACACCTATAATACCACTGTAACCTGCGCATCAATGGGGATAAACTCCTTATCCTTTTCAAGGAGAGTCTCGACATTTCAATACCAGTCAGAGAGTCCCAGGCTAAGCGTTCAACGCACTTCAAGGGGAAATGTAGTTTTATGCCACACGGGTTTGCCTAAGAACTCATAAACCCATCATGATTAACGACGTATGGAGTGAGAACACGACACATGGCTTTTCCTTCAAGGGACCTGAAACTCAAGTACAGGGGTGCGTCCGGATATAATGGCACCCTTTATATAGTGCACTGCTTTTGGGATTACGGCAACACAGTCTCTCTATCTATCTACAACACTTTAAATTTCAAAAAGAGGTCACCAAGAGGTGTGTTTGCACTTCTTTGACAACAGCCAGTCAAACCTTTTGCTAGACACAGTCCGACTTCAATTCATTGTCCTACTGACATACTGTATGTCCGTCTGGGTGGGTGGGAGACGCTAAGAGCGGGAAAACCCCCACAACCAGGTTATTGGGAACACAACTGGAAGACTTAGCTACAGCAACCATGCTTTACAGTGAGCAAGACCGTTGGTTACAAACGTCATCAGAGTAAAACATATTTTGATTGGCAGTTCATCATGATTCTCTGGGTTGTTGTAAATCCTCTATGTAAAGCAGTTCATTGTCATTCTCTGGGTTGTTGGATATCCTCTATGTAAAGCAGTTCATCGTCATTCTCTGTGTTGTTGGAAATCCTCTATGTAAAGCAGTTCATCATGATTCTCTGGGTTGTTGGAAATCCTCTATGTAAAGCAGTTCATCGTCATTCTCTGGGTTGTTGTAAATCCTCTATGTAAAGCAGTTCATCGTCATTCTCTGGGTTGTTGGAAATCCTCTATGTAAAGCAGTTCATCGTCATTCTCTGGGTTGTTGGAAATCCTCCATGTAAACGGTAAAGACGAGGCAAGATGAGAGTAGAAGCGTTGTTCTCTGGGTTGTAAACGGTAAAGACGAGGCAAGATGAGAGTAGAAGAGATGTAGTCTGAAGACAGATGGGGAGGATTGTAGAGAGGCAGTCTGTCATAGTCCAATACAGGAGTGGTCAGAAGACTACTAGGTAAAGTACATCCCTACTGGGAATTTAACTCTAAAGTAAAGTACTGCACAGTACTACTGTCTAAGGACCCTAAAGTACTGCACAGTACTACTGTATAAGGACCCTTAAAGTACTGCACAGTACTACTGTATATGGACCCTTAAAGTACTGCACAGTACTACTGTATAAGGACCCTAAAGTACTGCACAGTACTACTGTCTAAGGACCCTTAAAGTACTGCACAGTACTACTGTCTATGGACCCTAAAGTACTGCACAGTACTACTGTCTAAGGACCCTAAAGTACTGCACAGTACTACTGTCTAAGGGCCCTTAAAGTACTGCACAGTACTACTGTCTATGGACCCTAAAGTACTGCACAGTACTACTGTCTATGGACCCTAAAGTACTGCACAGTACTACTGTCTAAGGACCCTAAAGTCCTGCACAGTACTACTGTCTAAGGACCCTTAAAGTACTGCACAGTACTACTGTCTATGGACCCTAAAGTACTGCACAGTACTACTGTATAAGGACCCTAAAGTACTGCACAGTACTACTGTCTATGGACCCTAAAGTACTGCACAGTACTACTGTCTATGGACCCTAAAGTACTGCACAGTACTACTGTCTAAGGACCCTAAAGTACTGCACAGTACTACTGTATAAGGACCCTAAAGTACTGCACAGTACTACTGTCTATGGACCCTAAAGTACTGCGCAGTACTACTGTCTAAGGACCCTAAAGTAAATAACTACACAGCCCTACTGTGAAGACCAGGTTCTCCACAGCTGTACTAAGTCAAGTATTGTAAAGCCCTATTATATATGACCCTAAAGTACTGCACAGCCTTACTGGGATCCTATTGTAAAGTACTGCACAGCCCTACAGGGACCCTCAACTAAAGTACTGAACAGATGCCTTGACGATCCAAGTCTTTCTAGGACTGTCAGTGTTCGGTCGGTAGGTTTCTGTATCCAACATTGATCCTTCATGTGGCTCAGTAGCAGTCTATGGCTAACTGGATTAAATGGGGTGTCAAGACCTTATGATCTTAACTAGTAATGTAGAATTGCAATGCTGCTTACTAGTGTACTGTACCTATTCACATGCGGGTCAGCAGGTAGTCTAGCGGTTAACAGCGTTGAGACAGTAACCGAAAGGTCCTCGAGCTGACTGGGTGAAAAATCTGTCGATGTGCCCTTGAGCAAGGCACTTAACCCTAATTGCTCCTGTAAGTCGCTCTGGATAAGAGCGTCTGCTAAATGACGTAACATGCAGTATATCAAGGCTAACATTATGAATCCATTTTACATTTACATTTACGTCATTTAGTAGACGCTCTTATCCAGAGCGACTTACAGGAGCAATTAGGGTTAAGTGCCTTGCTCAAGGGCACATCGACAGATTTTTCACCTAGTTGGCTCGGGGATTAGAACCAGCGACCTTTCGGTTACTGGCACAACGCTCTTAACCACTAAGCTACCTGCCGCCCCATATGCAGTTGTTTTTTAATGCTGTCGTGTATTTCCGGGGCCTTGCGAGGGATATTGCTGGTGAGAGGCCTGCCTGTATACAGTATCCAGAAGGCAGACAGTAAAGGACAGGACATCGAAGGCGCTTGTTGTTATTCATTGTTGCGTTTCTGACCAGTAGATGGCGATGCAGTTAGAGGCAAATACATAGAGATAGATACTGTAGGCACCATGAGATCCAAAATGGCGGAGTGAGTCCTTCTTCTACATCGGTCTGTCTGCTTGATAGAATTCACATAAGGGAGGGGCATTAGCGTACTTTAGAAAGAGGGGGGTAAAAAAATCCAACATTTTAAAAACCTCTGTGGTTAGAAAGCACAGACTTGTGATACAATACATGAAGTCAGAGATACAAACAGATGGATGGAGGGAGCTCTGCCCTCGGGACACATGCTCTGTCGCGTCAGAATGTGTCACACAGATGAGTTGCCTGTGTATATATTAATCTAGTAGCAGGACACTGGACTGGTTTACAGAGAGAGGGTTGTTCACTTCAGAGATGCAAACTCCCAAAACGGGTTTGGTCAGCATGGAAGCCAACTCATTAAATATCCTTAGATAGGGAGACAAATACGCACAAAGGGGGAAAACGTTTCTGAGTTGACTGGATGGAGACATATTTCACCCTCATCGGGACAGAACGAGGTTCGTCTTCACCCAAAAGAGAAAAGGACGGATAAAAAGTTCCAGAGTTCCAGAGATGAGTGGATGGAAGGAGAGATGTTCCTCTATCCTCCATCCCTCCATTCTCTATCCTCCATCCCCCTATCCTCTATCCCCTACCCCCCTATCCCCTATCCTCTATCCCTCTATCCTCCATCCCTCTATCCTCTATCCTCCATCCCTCTATCCTCTATCCCCTATCCTCTATCCTCTATCCCTCTATCCTCCATCCCTCTATCCTCTATCCCCTATCCCCTATCCCCTATCCTCTATCCCTCTATCCTCCATCCCTCTATCCTCTATCCTCCATCCCTCTATCCTCCACCCATCCTCCATCCCTCTATCCTCCACCCATCCTCCATCCCTCTATCCTCCACCCATCCTCCATCCCTCCATCCATCCTCCATCCCTCTATCCTCCATCCCTCTATCCTCCATCCCTCTATCCTCCATCCCTCCATCCATCCTCCATCCTCCATCCATCCATCCTCCATCCTCCATCCATCCTCATCAAAAAAGGGAGAGAAAAAGGAAGGGCGTTCACAAGACGAGTCAGTGGATGGATGGATGAAGTCAGTGGATGGATGAAGTCAATGGATGGATGGATGGATGAAGTCAGTAGATGGATGGATGAAGTCAGTGGATGGATGGATGAAGTCAGTGGATGGATGGATGGAGTCAGTGGATGGATGAAGTCAGTGGATGGATGAAGTCAGTGGATGGATGGATGAAGTCAGTGGATGGATGGATGAAGTCAGTGGATGGATGAAGTCAGTGGATGGATGGATGAAGTCAGTGGATGGATGAAGTCAGCGGATGGATGGATAAAGTCAGTGGATGGATGAAGGGATGTGGTGGGAAGGATAAATGTTCTTCCATCTTCCTCCTCATCATCTGGAAAAGTAGATAAGGGAGATGGAGACGGTAGGGGAGGCATTGGGGAGAGGCCTTCTCATTGGTGGTAGGAGTGCGGTCGTGCGGGTGACCCCGGGCCAGCGGAGGAACGGTGGTGACTGGGGGAGGAGGTGTTGGAGGCTCGGTGGATGGGGGAGCCGGTGGGGGACATGTGGGGGCTCTGCAGACGCCACAGCAGCTCCTCGTTGTTCCGACTCAAACGTTTCTTCTCATTGCTCTCCTTCTCCATTGACTCCTGGAGGTTGGCGTTCTCTTCCGAGAGTTGTCTTGATGGGGAGAACAGGGGGTGGAGGGTGGAAAGGGTGGAGGAGAGGGGGTGGATAGAGGGGGAGGGGGAAGGGTGGAGGAGAGGGGGTGGATAGAGGGGGAGGGGGAAGGGTGGAGGAGGGGAGGAGTGTTGAGGGGTTGTAAAAAAACAGCACTAGTTATGAGATAACAAAAGACAGAACGAACACTTTTAAAAAGGTGAGGTGTTGTCGGACTACACTTTGAAAAGATGTCTGCGAGTGCGTGTGCATGTGTGTGTGTCTGTGTGTATGTTACCTGGACAAGGCTAGGTTCCTGTCTATCCTGGCCCTCAGGTCTTCATTCTGCTGCTGTAACATCTGTACTCTCTCCTCCAGGAACACGTTCTTTTGGGCCTGCTCAAAAAACACATGGACAGTAGCGCACAACATTAAAATCAACAACACACACACACACACACACACACACACACACACACACACACACACACACACACACACACACACACACACACACACACACACACACACACACACACACACACACAAACACAAACACACACACACACACACACACACACACACACACACACACACACACAAACACACACATAGCGAAACATTAAATGATTCAAACCAACCACTTTCTCTGCTCAATAACAAGCCACCACTCTCTGGAGGTTCCTTCTGTCGCTCTGCCTTATAAATAACCATTCTGATAAATAACCATTCTGATACATAACCATTCTGATAAATAACCATTCTGATACATAACCATTCTGATACATAACCATTCTGATAAATAACCATTCTGATAAATAACCATTCTGATAAATAACCATTCTGATACATAACCATTCTGATAAATAACCATTCTGATAAATAACCATTCTGATACATAACCATTCTGATACATAACCATTCTGATACATAACCATTCTGATAAATAACCATTCTGATACATAACCATTCTGATAAATAACCATTCTGATAAATAACCATTCTGATACATAACCATTCTGATACATAACCATTCTGATACATAACCATTCTAATAAATAACCATTCTGATACATAACCATTCTGATAAATAACCATTCTGATAAATAACCATTCTGATACATAACCATTCTGATACATAACCATTCTGATACATACCCATTCTGATAAATAACCATTCTGATAAATAACCATTCTGATACATAACCATTCTGATACATAACCACTCTGATACATAACCATTCTGATAAATAACCATTCTGATACATAACCATTCTGATAAATAACCATTCTGATAAATAACCATTCTGATAAATAACCATTCTGATACATAACCATTCTGATACATAACCATTCTGATACATAAACATTCTGATAAATAACCATTCTGATAAATAACCATTCTGATACATAACCATTCTGATAAATAACCATTCTGATATATACCATTCATTATGAGCCTACCATTCACTATGAGCCTACCATTCATTATGAGCCTACCATTCATTTTGAGCCTACCATTCATTATGAGGCTACCATTCATTATGAGCCTACCATTCATTATGAGCCTACCATTCACTATGAGCCTACCATTCATTATGAGCCTACCATTCTCTCCAGCTCCGAGATCTTAACGTCCTGTTCGTGGATCTGTTGGTTCTTCATTAACAGAACTTCCTTCAAGCTCTTCAGATCCTCCTCAATGTGCTGGTACGGAGCCAGAGCATCCTGATAGCAAACCAAGAAATCAATAGCAAACCAAGAAATCAACAGCAAACCAAGAAATCAACAGCAAACCAAGAAATCAACAGCAAACCAAGAAATGATGAGGGATTGAATCCCATTTATAATGATAATAATAATATATCAAATAAATAATAATAATATATAATGTACATATTTTTGTTCAGTATATTTTAGTCAATGGTGCCACCTGTCAATGTTTTTAGAGGGCGATATAATGGCGATTTAAATGGTTTCACTGTCTAGATCCATCTACACTTTTAGGATATCCAGACACAATTGGTCTCTGACTACCTCTGGGGGGTGGGCTGGAGGATCCGATCACAATCAGATCACAATGGGTCTCTGACTACCTCTGGGGGTTGGGCTGGAGGATCCGATCACAATCAGATCACAATGGGTCTCTTAATCGTCTCAGGACAAAGGACGCATGTTAGCACCAGGTATAAACAAGGTTTAAATCTAGGGCTGCTGTTACCACTATCTGTTCGTCGGTGCTCCTGCATAGAGCCTCCTCAAAGCGCTTGGCTCGGTCTCTCAGGCTGCGGTTCTGAAACGTCAGCGTGTCCACCTGGTCCTGGACAACAAGTGTTTAAAACACTACATTATAGTATTTCATCATTGCAATCAATGAATTGATTGGTCCATTAAAGTAGCTCTGCTGTACCTGCAGGGACAGTCTGAGCTTCTCAAAGTCCTCCTCCAGTGACTTCCTCTGCTGCTCATGGGCCATCTTCAGGTCTGTATGGAAACATCAGAACACAATTTATCCATTAAATTCATTACAATTTATCCATCCATTACTCATCCACCTGCCTTTGAATCTCTCTCTCTCTCTCTCTCTCTCTCTCTCTCTCTCTCTCTCTCTCTCTCTCTCTCTCTCTCTCTCTCTCTCTCTCTCTCTCTCTCTCTCTCTCTCTCTCTCTCTCTCTCTCTCTCTCTCTCTCTCTCTCTCTCTCTCTCTCTCTCTCTCTCTCTCTCTCTCTCTCTCTCTCTCTCTCTCTCTCTCTCTCTCTCTCTCTCTCTCTCTCTCTCTCTCTCTCTCAACACAACCTGGTCTGAGAGAGAGAGAGTCCACAGAGCGGTACGTACTTTTGACAGTCCTGGCATGCTCCTCTTTCAGAGTGACCAGCGTGTCGTTGTGGTTGTTCTCCATCTCAGTCAGGGCCGCCTCATGATTCTCTGTGACCTCCTCCATCTGGAGACACACATGATCACGGGGTCAATAAAAAACACAACAAATCACCATCACATTCACATCATAGTCGCCATCACATTGACGTCATAGTCGCCATCACATTGACATCATAGTTGCCATCACATTGACATCATAGTCGCCATCACATTGACATCATAGTCACCATCACATTCAGTCACACAATCAAAACCTACTGTTGTTATCTTATGTGTGTGTGTGTGTGTGTGTGTGAGTGATTGAGTGAGTGAGTGGACGTGTTTAAATATTATTGTGGTGACTTCTGGTCCCCACAAGGTCAAATGCTATTTCTAGGGGGTTTAGGGTTAAGGGTAGAATTAGGGTTAGTGTTAGTGTCACGCCCTGGCTCTGGGGACTCTTAAATGTTGAGCCAGGGTGTGGATTTGCTATGTTTAGTTTTTCTATGTTTTTGTTCTAGATCGTTTATATCTATGTTGGCCAGGGTGGTTCCCAATCAGAGGCAGCTGTAGCTCGTTGTCTCTGATTGGGGATCATACTTAGGCAGCCTGTTTTGCACTAGTCTTTGTGGGATCTTGTTCCGTAGAGGTTTGTGTTGTAACCTAGGACTTCACGTATCGTTTGTTAATTGTTTTGGTTGGTGTTGTGTACACTAATAAAGAATGTACGCTTATCACGCTGCGCCTTGGTCCGCTTCATCAGTCGACGATCGTGACAGAAGATCCCACCACCAGAGGACCAAGCAGCGTGCCCAGGAGGAGAAGAGGGCGATGGCTCAGGTGGGCGAATGGTGGTCATGGGAGGACATATTCGCAGGCAGAGGGACATGGGCAAAAGTAAATGCCCAGGCAGGAGAGGAGAAACGGCGCCAACCGTGCCGACGACGGACACGCGAGAGGCAACCCCAAGACATTTTTTGGGGGGGGGCACACGGCGTGGACGACGGGGCTACTGGAGGCAGCTACAGGGCGAATCGGCGGACTAGGAGAGGAGGCCACCAAGTTACGGGGGCTATTGGTCACGAGGGAGAAGGAGAGTGTAGAGGCACGGCGAGAGGAACTGGTTAGGCAGCAGAGGGAGCGGAGGTTTATGAGGAAACCCAGTCCCGCTCCTCGCACCAAGCAAGTGGTGTGTGTCACCAGTCCGGTCCGGCCCGTTCCTGATTCCCGCACAAGGCCAGTGGTGTGTGTTCCCAGTCCGGCCCGACCTGTTCCTGTCCCCCGCACCAAGCCAGTGGTGCGCATCGTCAGCCCGGTCCGGCCCGTTCATGCTCCCCGCACCAAGCCTGTGGTGTGCGTCACCAGCCCGGTCCGGCCTGTTCCTGTCCCTCGCACCAAGCCAGTGGTGCGCGTCGCCAGCCCGGTCCGGCCTGTTCCTGCTCCCCGCACCAAGCCAGGGGTGCGCGTCGCCAGCCCGGTCCGGCCTGTTCCTGCTCCCCGCACCAAGCCAGTGGTGCGCGTCGTCAGCCCGGTCCGGCCCGTTCCTGCTCCCCGCACCAAGCCAGTGGTGCACGGCGTCAGCCCGGTCCGGCCCGTTCCTGCTCCCCGCACCAAGCCAGTGGTGCGCGTCGTCAGCCCGGTCCGGCCTGTTCCTGCTCCCCGCACCAGGCCAGTGGTGCGCGTCGTCAGCCCGGTCCGGCCCGTTCCTGCACCAAGCCAGTGGTGCGCGTCGTCAGTCCGGCACGGCCCGTGCCTGCTCCACCGGTGTCCAGCTCCGGCCAGCGGCCTCCGAGGCGGAATGCCCACCCGGCCCCTACCCTGTTGTGTTGGTGTGGCGCGGTCGCAGTCCGCGCCTTTGGGGGGGGGGGTACTGTCACGCCCTGGCTCTGGGGACTCTTATATGTTGAGCCAGGGTGTGGATTTTTCTATGTTATAGTTTTCTATGTTGTGTTCTAGATCGTTTAGTTTCTATGTTGGCCAGGGTGGTTCCCAATCAGAGACAGCTGTAGCTCGTTGTCTCTGATTGGGGACCATACTTAGGCAGCCTGTTGGCACCAGTTTATTGTGGGATCTTGTATGGTTTGTTCTATTACCTTCACGTATCGTTTTGTTGTTTTTGTTCGTGTTGTGTACACTTAATAAAAGTATGTACGCCTATCACGCTGCGCCTTGGTCCGCTTCTCATAACGATCGTGACAGTTAGGGTTAGTTTTAGGGTTAGGGTTAGGAGCTAGGGTTAGGTTTAGGGTTACGGTTAAGGTTAGGTTTTTGGGTTAAGGTTAGGGTTAGGGAAAATAGGATTTTGAATGGGACTGACTTGTGTGTCCCCACAAGGTTAACTGTACAAGACTGTGTTTGTATGTGTCTATGTATGTATATAAAGTACCAGTCAAAGGTTTGATGACAGCTTTCCACACATTCTCTCAACCAGCTTCACCTGGAATGGTTTTCCAACAGTCTTGAAGGAGTTATCACATATGCTTAGCACTTGTTGACTGCTTTTCCTTCACTCTGCCGTCCGACTCATCCCAAACCATCTCAATTGGGTTGAGGTCGGGGGATTGTGGAGGCCGGGTTATCTGATGCAGCACTCCATCACTCTCGTTCTTGGTAAAATAGCCCTTACACAGCCTGGAGGTGTGTTGGGTCATTGTCCTGTTGAAAAACAAATGATAGTCCCACTAAGCGCAAACCAGATGGGATGGTGTATCGCTGCAGAATGCTGTGGTAGCCATGCTGGTTAAGTGTGCCTTGAATTCTAAATAAATCACTGACAGTGTCACCAGCAAAGCACCCCCACACCCTCACACCTCCTACTCCATGCTTCACGGTGGGAACCACACATGCGGAGATCATCCGTTCACCTACTCTGCATCTCACAAAGACACAGCGGTAAGAACCAAAAATCTCACATTTGGACTCATCAGACAAAATAACAGATTTCAACCAGTCTAATGTCCATTGCTCGTGTTTCTTGGCCCAAGCAAGTCTCTTCTTATTATTGGTGTCCTTTAGTAGTGGTTTCTTTGCAGCAGTTCGACCATGAAGGCCTGATTCACACAGTCCCCTCTGAACAGTTGATGTTGAGATGTGTATGTTACTTGAACTCTGTGAAGCATTTATTTGGGCTGCAATTTCTGAGGCTGGTAACTCTAATAAACGTATCCTCTGCAGCAGAGGTAACTCTGGGTCTTCCTTTCCTGTGGTGGTCCTCATGAGAGCCAGGTTCATCATAGCGCTTGATGGTTTTTGAAACTTGAAGAAACGTTCAAAGTTCTTGAAATGTTCCAGATTGACTGACTTTCATGTCTTAAAGTAATGATGGACTGTCGTTTCTCTTTGCTTATTTGAGCTGTTCTTTCCATAATATGGACTTGGTCTTTAACCAAATAGGGCTATTTCTGTATACCACCCCTACCTTGACACAACACAACTGATTGTCTTAATGCGTATTAAGAAGGAAAGAAATTCCACAAATTAACTTTTAACAAGGCTAAATGCATTCCAGGTGACTACCTCATGAAGCTGGTTGAGAGAATGCCAAGAGTGTGCAAAGCTGTCATCAAGGCAAAGGGTGGCTTCTTCGAAGAATCTCAAATATAAAATATATTTTGATATGTTTAACATGTTTTTGGTTACTACATGATTCCATATGTGTTATTTCATAGTTTTGATGTCTTCACTATTATTCTACAATGTAGAAAATAGTAAAAATAAATAAAAACCCTGGAATGAGTAGGTGTGTCCAAACTATTGACTGGTACTGTATGTATGTATGTATGTATGTATGTATGTGTGTGTGTATGTGTGTATGTGTGTGTGTGTGTGTGTGTGTGTGTGTGTGTGTGTGTGTGTGTGTGTGTGTGTGTGTGTGTGTGTGTGTGTGTGTGTGTGTGTGTGTGTGTGTGTGTGTGTGTGTGTGTGTGTGTGTGTGTGTGTGTGTGTGTGTGTACAGTGAGGGAAAAAAGTATTTGATCCCCTGCTGATTTTGTACGTTTGCCCACTGACAAAGACATGATCAGACTATAATTTGAATGGTAGGTTTATTTGAACAGTGAGAGACAGAATAACAACAAAAAAATCCAGAAAAATGCATGTCAGAAATGTTATAAATTGATTTGCATTTTAATGAGGGAAATAAGTATTTGACCCCCTCTCAATCAGAAAGATTTCTGGCTCTTAAAGGGAGTGCTCCTAATCTCAGCGTGTTACCTGTATAAAAGACACCTGTCCACAGAAGCAATCAATCAATCAGATTCCAAACTCTCCACCATGGCCAAGACCAAAGAGCTCTCCAAGGATGTCAGGGACAAGATTGTAGACCTACACAAGGCTGGAATGGGCTACAAGACCATCGCCAAGCAGCTTGGTGAGAATGTGACAACAGTTGATGCGATTATTCGCAAATGGAAGAAACACAAAAGAACTGTCAATCTCCCTCGGCCTGGGGCTCCATGCAAGATCTCACCTCGTGGAGTTGCAATGATCATGAGAACGGTGAGGAATCAGCCCAGAACTACACGGGAGGATCTTGTCAATGATCTCAAGGCAGCTGGGACCATAGTCACCAAGAAAACAATTGGTAACACACTACGCCGTGAAATACTGAAATCCTGCAGCACCCGCAAGGTCCCCCTGCTCAAGAAAGCACATATACAGGCCTGTCTGAAGTTTGCCAATGAACATCTGAATGATTCAGAGGAGAACTGGGTGAAAGTGTTGTGGTCAGATGAGACCAAAATCGAGCTCTTTGGCATCAACTCAACTCGCCATGTTTGGAGGAGGAGGAATGCTGCCTATGACCCCAAGAACACCATCCCCACCGTCAAACATGGAGGTGGAAACATTATGCTTTGGGGGTGTTTTTCTGCTAAGGGGACAGGACAACTTCACCGCATCAAAGGGACGATGGACGGGGCCATGTACCGTTAAATCTTGGGTGAGAACCTCCTTCCCTCAGCCAGGACATTGAAAATGGGTCGTGGATGGGTATTCCAGCATGACAATGACCCAAAACACACGGCCAAGGCAACAAAGGAGTGGCTCAAGAAGAAGCACATTAAGGTCCTGGAGTGGCCTAGCCAGTCTCCAGACCTTAATCCCATAGAAAATCTGTGGAGGGAGCTGAAGGTTCGAGTTGCCAAACGTCAGCCTCGAAACCTTAATGACTTGGAGAAGATCTGCAAAGAGGAGTGGAACAAAATCCCTCCTGAGATGTGTGCAAATCTGGTGGCCAACTACAAGAAACGTCTGACCTCTGTTACTGCCAACAAGGGTTTTGCCACCAAGTACTAAGTCATGTTTTGCAGAGGGGTCAAATACTTATTTCCCTCATTAAAAGGCAAATCAATTTATAACATTTTTGACATGCGTTCTTCTGGATTTTTTTGTTGTTATTCTGTCTCTCACTGTTCAAATAAACCTACCATTAAAATGATAGACTGATCATGACTTTGTCAGTGGGCAAATGTACAAAATCAGCAGGGGATCAAATACTTTTTTCCCTCACTGTATGTATATATGTAACCGCGGCAGGTAGTCTAGTGGTTAAGAGCGTTGGGCCATTGACCGAAAGTTTGCTGGTTTGAATCCCCGAGCCGACTAGGTGAAAAATCTGTCGATGTGCCCTTGAGCAAGGCACTTAACCCTAATTGCTTCTGTAAGTCGCTCTGGATAAGAGCGTCTGCTAAATGACTAAAAATGTATGTGTGTGTGTGTATGTATCCCTCCCTACCTGCTCCAGCTGCTGTGTCTGCAGTCTCTGCATCTGCTCCTGTTGTTGGTCCTCCAGGCGTTGCACCTCCAGGCTGTGATACTGCCTCAGTCTCTCCTCCAGCCTGGCCAGCTCACTCTGCTGCTGGGCACGCAGACCCTCCAGCTCCCGCTCAAACCTCCGCTCCAACTCCTCCTTGTCCTGGTGCAGAATCTCCCACCGCGACTCACTTGAGGCTGGTGGGAAGGGGAAAAGTATAGTCAATAAGGATCTTTTCAAGACGATTCGATACGTATCTAGATACCATACAGCGGGAGTGTCAAACTCATTCAATGGAGGGCTTAGTGTCTGTGGGATTTTGGTTTTTCCCCTTTCAATTAAGACCTAGACAACCAGGTGAGGGGAGTTCCTTACTAATTAGTGACCGTAATTCGTCAATCAAGTTCAAGGGAGGAGCGAAAACCCGCAGACACTCGGTCCTCCGTGGAATGAGTTTGACGCGTGCGATACAGGAACAATACGTTTTAGTTTGAAACAATTCGGTGTGATTCGGTTTTGATTAGAGAACCAAACCGATGCGATTCGGTGCAGGATCATTCTGGACCGAGACTAGACATCTACCACTATCAGATTGGAGACTAGACATCTACCACCCCACTATCAGATTAGAGCCATAAAGGAGACTAGACCTCTACCACCCCACTATCAGATTAGAGCCATAAAGGAGACTAGACATCTACCACCCCACTACCACTATCAGATTAGAGCCATAAGAGAGACTAGACATCTACCACCCCACTACCACTATCAGATTAGAGCCATAAAGGAGACTAGACATCTACCCCCCCACTACCACTATCAGATTAGAGCCATAAGAGAGACTAGACATCTACCCCCCCACTAGAACTATCAGATTAGAGCCATAAAGGAGACTAGACATCTACCCCCCCCACTAGAACTATCAGATTAGAGCCATAAAGGAGACTAGACATCTACCACCCCACTACCACTATCAGATTAGAGCCATAAGAGAGACTAGACATCTACCCCCCCACTATCAGATTAGAGCCATAAAGGAGACTAGACATCTACCCCCCCACTACCACTATCAGATTAGAGCCATAAAGGAGACTAGACATCTACCACCCCACTACCACTATCAGATTAGATCCATAAAGGAGACTAGACATCTACCCCCCCACTACCACTATCAGATTAGAGCCATAAAGGAGACTAGACATCTACCACCCCACTATCAGATTAGAGCCATAAAGGAGACTAGACCTCTACCACCCCACTATCAGATTAGAGCCATAAAGGAGACTAGACCTCTACCACCCCACTACCACTATCAGATTAGAGCCATAAAGGAGACTAGACATCTACCACCCCACTACCACTATAAGATTAGAGCCATAAGAGAGACTAGACATCTACCACCCCACTACCACTATCAGATTAGAGCCATAATGGAGACTAGACATCTACCACCCCACTACCACTATCAGATTAGAGCCATAAAGGAGACTAGACATCTACCACCCCACTATCAGATTAGAGCCATAAAGGAGACATCTACCACCCCACTACCACTATCATATTAGAGCCATAAAGGAGACTAGACATCTACCACCCCACTACCACTATCAGATTAGAGCCATAAGAGAGACTAGACATCTACCCCCCCACTACCACTATCAGATTAGAGCCATAAAGGAGACTAGACATCTACCACCCCACTACCACTATCAGATTAGAGCCATAATGGAGACTAGACATCTACCACCCCACTACCACTATCAGATTAGAGCCATAAAGGAGACTAGACATCTACCCCCCCACTACCACTATCAGATTAGAGCCATAAAGGAGACTAGACATCTACCACCCCACTATCAGATTAGAGCCATAAAGGAGACTAGACCTCTACCACCCCACCACTATCAGATTAGAGCCATAAGGGAGACTAGACATCTACCACCCCACTACCACTATCAGATTAGAGCCATAAGAGAGACTAGACATCTACCACCCCACTACCACTATCAGATTAGAGCCATAAGAGAGACTAGACATCTACCACCCCACTACCACTATCAGATTAGAGCCATAAGGGAGACTAGACATCTACCACCCCACTATCAGATTAGAGCCATAAAGGAGACATCTACCACCCCACTACCACTATCATATTAGAGCCATAAAGGAGACTAGACATCTACCACCCCACTATCAGATTAGAGCCATAAATGAGACTAGACATCTACCACCCCACTACCACTATCAGATTAGAGCCATAAAGTAGACATCAGCCCCCCCACTACCACTATCAGATTAGAGCCATAAAGGAGACTAGACATCTACCACCCCACTACCACTATCAGATTAGAGCCATAAAGGAGACTAGACCTCTACCACCCCACTACCACTATCAGATTAGAGCCATAAAGGAGACTAGACATCTACCACCCCACTACCACTATCAGATTAGAGCCATAAAGGAGACTAGACATCTACCCCCCCACTACCACTATCAGATTAGAGCCATAAAGGAGACTAGACCTCTACCACCCCACTACCACTATCAGATTAGAGCCATAAAGGAGACTAGACCTCTACCACCCCACTACCACTATCAGATTAGAGCCATAAAGGAGACTAGACATCTACCCCCCCACTACCACTATCAGATTAGAGCCATAAAGGAGACTAGACCTCTACCACCCCACTACCACTATCAGATTAGAACCATAAAGGAGACTAGACCTCTACCCCCCCACTACCACTATCAGATTAGAGCCATAAAGGAGACTAGACATCTACCCCCCCACTACCACTATCAGATTAGAGCCATAAAGGAGACTAGACCTCTACCACCCCACTACCACTATCAGATTAGAGCCATAAAGGAGACTAGACCTCTATCCCCCCACTACCACTATCAGATTAGAGCCATAAAGGAGACTAGACATCTACCACCCCACTACCACTATCAGATTAGAGCCATAAGAGAGACTAGACATCTACCCCCCCCACTACCACTATCAGATTAGAGCCATAAGGGAGACTAGACATCTACCACCCCACTACCACTATCAGATTAGAGCCATAAAGGAGACTAGACATCTACCACCCCACTACCACTATCAGATTAGAGCCATAAAGGAGACTAGACATCTACCACCCCACTACCACTATCAGATTAGAGCCATAAAGGAGACTAGACCTCTACCACCCCACTACCACTATCAGATTAGAGCCATAAAGGAGACTAGACCTCTACCCCCCCACTACCACTATCAGATTAGAGCCATAAAGGAGACTAGACATCTACCACCCCACTACCACTATCAGATTAGAGCCATAAAGGAGACTAGACCTCTACCACCCCACTACCACTATCAGATTAGAGCTATAATGGAGACTAGACAACTACCACCCCACTACCACTATCAGATTAGAGCCATAAGAGAGACATCTACCACCCCACTACCACTATCAGATTAGAGCCATAAAGGAGACTAGACATCTACCCCCCCACTACCACTACCAGATTAGAGCCATAAAGGAGACTAGACATCTACCACCCCACTACCACTACCAGATTAGAGCCATAAAGGAGACATCTACCACCCCACTACCACTATCAGATTAGAGCCATAAAGGAGACTAGACATCTACCCCCCCACTACCACTATCAGATTAGAGAACTAAAGTAGACCAGACATCTACCACCCCACTACCACTATCAGATTAGAGCCATAAGAGAGACATCTACCCCCCCACTACCACTATCAGATTAGAGCCATAAAGGAGACTAGACATCTACCACCCCACTACCACTATCAGATTAGAGCCATAAAGGAGACATCTACCCCCCCCACTACCACTATCAGATTAGAGCCATAAAGGAGACTAGACATCTACCACCCCACTACCACTATCAGATTAGAGCCATAATGGAGACTAGACCTCTACCACCCCACTACCACTATCAGATTAGAGCCATAAAGGAGGCTAGACATCTACCCTCCCACTACCACTATCAGATTAGAGAACTAAAGTAGACCAGACATCTACCACCCCACTACCACTATCAGATTAGAGCCATAAAGGAGACTAGACATCTACCACCCCACTACCACTATCAGATTAGAGCCATAATGGAGACTAGACATCTACCCCCCCACTACCACTATCAGATTAGAGCCATAAGAGAGACATCTACCTCCCCCACTACCACTATCAGATTAGAGCCATAAAGGAGATTAGACATCTACCACCCCACTACCACTATCAGATTAGAGCCATAATGGAGACTAGACATCTACCCCCCCACTACCACTATCAGATTAGAGCCATAAGAGAGACTAGACATCTACCCCCCCACTAGAACTATCAGATTAGAGCCATAAGAGAGACTAGACATCAGCCCCCCCACTACCACTATCAGATTAGAGCCATAAAGGAGACTAGACATCTACCACCCCACTACCACTATCAGATTAGAGCCATAAGAGAGACTAGACATCAGCCCCCCCACTACCACTATCAGATTAGAGCCATAAAGAAGACTAGACATCTACCACCCCACTACCACTATCAGATTAGAGCCATAAAGGAGACTAGACATCTACGCCCCCACTACCACTATCAGATTAGAGCCATAAGGGAGACTAGACATCTACCACCCCACTACCACTATCAGATTAGAGCCATAAAGGAGACATCTACCACCCCACTACCACTATCAGATTAGAGCCATAAAGGAGACTAGACATCTACCACCCTACTACCACTATCAGATTAGAGCCATAAGAGAGACTAGACATCTACCCCCCCACTACCACTATCAGATTAGAGCCATAAGGGAGACTAGACATCTACCACCCCACTACCACTATCAGATTAGAGCCATAAAGGAGACTAGACAGCTACCACCCCACTACCACTACCAGATTAGGGAGGGGGGGGGGGGGGGGGGGGCAATGTAGCCTATGTTTTTTGTCCCCCCACTGTGGTTCTGAAATCACCATCAA
Organism: Coregonus ussuriensis; assembly: GCA_031479575.1. Taxonomy (NCBI): domain Eukaryota; kingdom Metazoa; phylum Chordata; class Actinopteri; order Salmoniformes; family Salmonidae; genus Coregonus; species Coregonus ussuriensis. The sequence continues at coordinate 46,190,709 of CM062477.1, read as the reverse complement.
CCACAAATTAACTTGTAATTTTTGCAGATCAAGTGTTTGAGCTATTAATATTCATCACTTACAAATTAGTTTATCCTTCATAGGTATACAGTCCCTTCAGAAAGTATTCACACCCCATGACTTTTTCCACATTTTGTTTTGTTCCAGCCTGAATTTAAAATTGATTAAATTCAGATTTTTGGTCACTGGCCTACACACAATACCCCATAATGTCAAAGTGGAATAATGTTTTTCAAAATGTTTACAAATTGATTAAAATGAAAAGCTGAAATGTCTTGAGTCTATAAATTATCAACCCCTTTGTTATGGCAAGTATAAATAATTTCAGGAGTAAAAATGTGCTTAACAAATCATATAATAAGTTGCATGGACTCACTCTGTGTGCAATAATAGTGTTTAACATTATTCTTGAATTACTACCTCAACTCTGTACCCCATAAATACAATTATCTGTAAGGTCCCCCAACCGAGCAGTGAATTTCCAACACAGATTCAACCACAAAGACCAGGGAGATTTTCCAATGCCTCGCAAAAAAGGGCACCTATTGGTAGATGGGTAAAAAAAAAAAAAAGCAGACATTGAATATCCCTTTGAGCCTGGTGAAGTTATTAATTACACTATGGATGGTGTATCAATACACCCAGTCACTACAAAGATACAGGAGTCCTTCCTAACTCAGTTGCTGGTGAGGAAGGAAATCGCTCAGGGATTTCACCATGAGGCCAATGGTGACTTTAAAACAGTTACGGAGTTTAATGGCTGTGATAGGAGAAAACTGAGGATGGATCAACAACATTGTAGTTACTCCACAATACTAATCTAATTGACAGAGTGAAAAGAAGGAAGCCTGTACAGAATAAAAATATTCCAAAACATGCCTCCTGTTTGCAATAAGGCACTAAAGTAATACTGCAAAAATAATTTGGCAAAGTGTTATGTTTGGAGAAAATCCAAAACAACAAATTACTGACCACGCTCCATATTTTCAAGCATAGTGGCATAGTTGTGTTCGAGACCACCTTAAGCGAGACCGATTCAAGACCAAGACCGGAGCAAATCAAGTCCAAGTCAAGACCGGAGTGGGGGCGAGACCAAGTCAAGACCGAGATCAGAAAAATGCGAGTCCAATTCAAGACCATGATTGTAATTTTGTCAAAACGCCACAATAATAAGAGTTCAAAATGTCCAGTATTTCTGTGTTCATCTTTCAGAATAACCTACACTACATTTCAGGTGACCACCTCATGAAACTGGTTGAGAGAATGCCAAGAGTGTGCAAAGCTGTCATCAAGGCAAAGGGTGGCTATTTGAAGAATCTCAAATTGAAAATATATTTTGATTTGTTTAACACTTTATTGGTTACTACATGATTCCATAAGTGTTATTTCATAGTTTTGATGTATTCACTATTATTCTACAATGTAAAAAATAGTAAAAATAAAGAAAAACCCTTGAATGAGTCGGTGTGACCAAACTTTTGACTGGTACTGTATGGATTCTTTAGACATTCAGAATGGTGAAAAAATGCATGCTGAGGGCAAATGGAGACACTCTACAAATTATTACTATTTATAAAATAATAATAATAATATTAACATTAATAATAATAATAATACTGATTCTAATTATATTATTATTTTCAATGATGTTCTGATTTGATCTCTTCAGTTTTTGTTGGAAATGGTTAACACTGAAGAGAAAATAATATCCAATCAGTATTTTTCTTTGGTGGTCTCTGGGGAGATAAATCTAGCTAGCTAAGTCAGCTGCGTGGTCCTCTGTAGCTCAGCTGGTAGAGCACGGCGCTTGTAACACCAAGGTAGTGGGTTCGATCCCCGCGACCACCCATACACAAAAATGTATGCACGCATGACTGTAAGTCGCTTTGGATAAAAGCGTCTGCTAAATGGCATATTATTATTAGCTAGGACATCAGAAGCTAGATAGAAGGCATCTGCCATTCAACTGTATAAGGGCAACATCTTGGAGTGACAGCGGAATCAACCAATCACATTTTGACAAATAATGGGTTTGACCGATTTTACAAAAAAAACGTATGGAAACTTCTGCATTCTCAAAGGCCAACAGGTCAGTACGCAACAGCGAGCAGTAGTTTTCCCGCGGTCTAGCTAGCTAGCTTTTGTTGTAGGCTGGTTTGCAGCGGTTGCAGCAGGTGATATCGAAGAGGATGTTGTTAGCTTCTCGCCTTTCAAGAATAACTTTCAACAAGAATTAACCTTTCATTATTTTATTATTTTAAATTTTATTATTTTTTAAAACCTTTTACTGCAGTGGGCTAAATCAGGGTCACACAGAGTGATTCTTGGTAGTCTTAAACAAATCTAATTAGAAACAGAGGTATACACCTCACACATGGTTTGGGCTTTAAAAAAAGACCCCATGTCAGATAAAGTGTTGAAATGTATTTTTAGTTTGCGTCTTTATATACATCACAGAAGACCGAAATATAACAAAACTGTTTGACATAGAAACACCGGATTTTCGTTGTTTAAAAAAATTAAATAATCATTATTAATTATGAAATTATAAAAAATATATTAATAACGTTCCACCCATGAGGCCAAAGAGGGCGCTTTTTGATCATTCACTGCAGGAAAGGTTTTTTTCAAAAGATCATCATCTGGTGAGTGGAACTGTATTTTTTGTAATAATAATGTTTGGTTTTTGCTCAATTGATTGGGTGGGCCTGTCAAAACCAGACCAAATCAAATCAAATTGTATTTGCCACATGTGCCGAATACAACAGGTGTAGACCTTACAGTGAAATGCTTACTTACAAGCCCTTAACCAACCATGCAGTTGAAGATAATAAAAAAAAGTGTTAAGTAAAAAATAGATAAATAAAAAATAGAAAATAGCAGTAGTAAAATAAATTAACAGTAACGAGGCTTGCATCCTGTTTGCAATACTATATATATATACAGTGAGGGAAAAAAAGTATTTGATCCCCTGCTGATTTTGTACGTTTGCCCACTGACAAAGACATGATCAGTCTATAATTTTAATGGCAGGTTTATTTGAACAGTGAGAGACAGAATAACAACAAAAAAATCCAGAAAAACACATGTCAAAAATGTTATAAATTGATTTGCATTTTAATGAGGGAAATAAGTATTTGACCCCTCTGCAAAACATGACTTAGTACTTGGTGGGAAAACCCTTGTTGGCAATCACAGAGGTCAGACGTTTCTTGTAGTTGGCCACCAGGTTTGCACACATCTCAGGAGGGATTTTGTCCCACTCCTCTTTGCAGATCTTCTCCAAATCATTAAGGTTTCGAGCCTGACGTTTGGCAACTCGAACCTTCAGCTCCCTCCACAGCTTTTCTATGGCATTAAGGTCTGGAGACTGGCTAGGCCACTACAGGACCTTAATATGCTTCTTCAGGAGCCACTCCTTTGTTGCCTTGGCCGTGGGTTTTGGGTCATTGTCATGCTGGAATACCAATCCACGACCCATTTTCAATGCCCTGGCTGAGGGAAGGAGGTTCTCACCCAAGATTTGACGGTACATAGCCCCGTCCATCATCCCTTTGATGCGGTGAAGTTGTCCTGTCCCCTTAGCAGAAAAACACCCCCAAAGCATAATGTTTCCACCTCCATGTTTGACAGTGGGGATGGTGTTGTTGGGGTCATAGGCAGCATTCCTCCTCCTCCAAACACGGCGAGTTGAGTTGATGCCAAAGAGCTCCATTTTGGTCTCATCTGACCACAACACTTTCACCCAGTTCTCCTCTGAATCATTCAGATGTTCATTGGCAAACTTCAGACGGGCCTGTATATGTGCTTTCTTGAGCAGGGGGACCTTGCGGGCGCAGCAGGATTTCAGTCCTTCACGGTGTAGTGTGTTACCAATTGTTTTCTTGGTGACTATGGTCCCAGCTGCCTTGAGATCATTGACAAGATCCTCCCGTGTAGTTCTGGGCTGATTCCTCACCGTTCTCATGATCATTGCAACTCCACGAGGTGAGATCTTGCATGGAGCCCCAGGCCGAAGGAGATTGACAGTTATTTTGTGTTTCTTCCATTTGCGAATAATCGCATCAACTTTTGTCACCTTCTCACCATGCTGCTTGGCGATGGTCTTGTAGCCCATTCCAGCCTTGTGTAGGTCTACAATCTTGTCCCTGACATCCTTGGAGAGCTCGTTGGTCTTGGCCATGGTGGAGAGTTTGGAATCTGATTGATTGATTGCTTCTGTGGACAGGTGTTTTTTATACAGGTAACAAGCTGAGATTAGGAGCACTCCCTTTAAGAGTGTGCTCCTAATCTCAGCTCGTTACCTGTATAAAAGACACCTGGGAGCCAGAAATCTTTCTGATTGAAAGGGGGTCAAATACTTATTTCCCTCATTAAAATGCAAATCAATTTATAACATTTTTGACATGCGTTTTTCTGGATTTTTTTGTTGTTATTCTGTCTCTCACTGTTCAAATAAACCTACCATTAAAATTATAGACTGATCATTTCTTTGTCAGTGGGCAAACGTACAAAATCAGCAGGGGATCAAATACTTTTTTCCCTCACTGTATATATATATACAGGGGGTACCGTAGCTCAGTTGGTAGGTCCCCTGTAGCTCAGTTGGTAGAGCATGGCGCATGCAACGCCAGGGTTGTGGGTTCGTTTCCCACGGGGGGCCAGTATGAAAATGTATGCACTCACTAACTGTAAGTTGCTCTGGATAAGAGCATCTACTAAAATGTAAAATGTAAATGTACCGGTACAGAGTCAATGTGTAATAACAGTAGGGAGGTTATATACATATATATACACAATTTGATTTTATCAATGGCAATTTCAATGCACAGAGATACCGTAACGAGATCCTGAGGCCCATTGTCGTACCATTCATCCACCGCCATCCCCTCATGTTTCAGCATGATAATGCACGGCCTCATTTCGCAAGGATCTGTACACAATTCCTGGAAGCTGAAAATGCCCCAGTTCTTCCAGGGCCTGCATACTCACCAGACATGTCACCCATTGAGCATGTTTGGCATGCTCTGGATCGACATGTACATTTTAGCAGACACTCTTATCCAGAGCGACTTACAGTTAGTGAGTGCATACATTATTATTTAAAAAATGTCATACTGGCCCCCCGTAGGATATCAAACCCACAACCCTGGCATTGCAAACACCATGCTCTACCAACTGAGTTACATCCCTGTTGGCCATTCCCTTCGCTACCCTGGGCCAATTGTGCGCCACCCCATGGGTCTCCTGGTCGCGGCCGGCTACAACAGAGCCTGGATTCGAACCAGGATCTCTAATGGCACAGCTAGCGCTGCGATGCAGTGCCTTAGACCACTACGCCACTCGGGACAGCATGTTCCAGTTTCCACCAATATCCAGTAACTTCGCACAGCCATTGAAGAGGAGTGGGACAAAATTCCACAGGCCACAATCACCAGCCTGATCAACTCTATGCGAAGGAGATGTGTCGCGCTGCATGAGGCAAATGGTGGTCACACCAGATACTGACTGGTTTTCTGATCCATGCCCCTACCTTTTTTTTAAAGGTATCTGTGACCAACAGATGCACTTCTGTATTCCCAGTCATGTGAAATCCATAGATTAGGGCCTAATGAATTTATTTCAATTGACTGATTTCCTTATATGAACTGTAACTCAGTAAAATCTATGGAAATGTTGCATGTTGCGTAAATTTTTTTTTGTGTTTACATAGTAATCTGCTCTATCCGCACTGATCGATTAAGTCATTTAATGTCATGCTAAATGTAAAAAAAATATTTTAAAAATTGTATGTAAAAATGTAGATTTCAGAGGTTTAAAAAGGAACAGAAAGGAATGAAATAAACTGGCACTTTTTGGGGTATTTTTCGAACCAGTTCAGAACTTCATTTTGCTGACCGGGATAGTGTAACGAAACGAGAAAATAAAGTTGTGCGCAGTTGACACTAACCCGGACGCTTATAAGAAATCCTGGTTCGCCCTCCAACGAACCATAAAACAGGCAAAGCGTCAATACAGTACTAAAATTGAATCCTACTACACCGGCTCTGATGCTCATCGGATGTGGGAGGGTTTGGAAACTATCACGGATTACAAAGGGAAACCCAGCCACGCGCTGCCCAGTGATGCGAGCTACCAGACGAGCTAAATGCCTTCTATACTCACTTCGAGGCAAGCAACACTGAAACATGCGTGAGAGCATCAGCTGTTCCAGACGACTGTGTGATCACACTCTCCGTAGCCGATGTGAGTAAGACCTTTAAACAGGTTAACATTCACAAGGACTCAGGGCCAGACGGAATACCAGGACATCTACTCAGAACATGCTCTGATGAGCTGGCAAGTCTCTTCAACAACATGTTCAACCTCTCCCTGACCCAGTCTATATAATACCTACATGTTTCAAGCAGACCACCATAGTCCCCGTGCCCAAGAACGCCAAGGTATGTCTAAATCATTAGGTTTGCTGATGACACGACGGTGGTAGGCCTGATCATGGACGATGATGAGACAGCCTACCTGGAGGAGGTCAGAGACCTGGCAGTGTGGTGTTATGACAACAACCTCTCCCTCAACGTCAGCAAGACAAAGGAGCTGATCGTGGACTATAGGAAAACGGAGGGTGGAGCTCGCCCATATTCACATCGACGGGCTGTAGTGGAGATGGTCGAGAGCTTCAAGTTCCTCGGTGTGCACATCACTAAGGACTTATCATAGTCCAAACACACCAAAACAATCGTGAAGAGGGCACAACAACGCCTCTTTCCCCTCAGGAGGCTAAAATGATTTGGCATGGGTCCTCAGATCCTCAAAAAAGGGTAACATGACTATCAGACAGGGTAACATGCCTATCAGACAGGGCAACATGCCTATCAGACAGGGTAACATGACTATCAGACAGGGTAACATGACTATCAGACAGGGTAACATGACTATCAGACAGGGTAACATGACTATCAGACAGGGTAACATGCCTATCAGACAGGTAACAAGACTATGAGACAGGGTAACATGCCTATCAGACAGGGTAATATGACTATGCTGATCAGACAGGGTAACATGACTATCAGACAGGTAACAAGACTATCAGACAGGGCAACATGCCTATCAGACAGGGTAACATGACTATCAGACAGGGTAACATGACTATGAGACAGGGTAACATGCCTATCAGACAGGGTAACATGACTATCAGACAGGGTAATATGACTATGCTGATCAGACAGGGTAACATGACTATCAGACAGGTAACAAGACTATCAGACAGGGCAACATGCCTATCAGACAGGGTAACATGACTATCAGACAGGGTAACATGACTATGAGACAGGGTAACATGCCTATCAGACAGGGTAACATGACTATCAGACAGGGTAATATGACTATGCTGATCAGACAGGGTAACATGACTATCAGACAGGGTAACATGCCTATCAGACAGGGCAACATGCCTATCAGACAGGGTAACATGACTATCAGACAGGTAACAAGACTATCAGACAGGGCAACATGCCTATCAGACAGGGTAACATGACTATGAGACAGGGTAACATGACTATCAGACAGGGTAACATGACTATGAGACAGGGTAACATGCCTATCAGACAGGGTAACATGCCTATCAGACAGGGTAACATGCCTATCAGACAGGGTAACATGACTATCAGACAGGGTAACATGACTATCAGACAGGGTAACATGACTATCAGACAGGGTAACATGACTATGAGACAGGGTAACATGACGATCAGACAGGGTAACATGACTATGAGACAGGGTAACATGCCTATCAGACAGGGTAACATGCCTATCAGACAGGGTAACATGACTATCAGACAGGGTAACATGACTATGAGACAGGGTAACATGCCTATCAGACAGGGTAACATGCCTATCAGACAGGGTAACGTGACTATCAGACAGGGTAACATGCCTATCAGACAGGGTAACATGACTATCAGACAGGGTAACATGACTATGAGACAGGGTAACATGACTATGAGACAGGGTAACATGACTATCAGACAGGTAACAAGACTATCAGACAGGGTAACATGCCTATCAGACAGGGTAACATGACTATCAGACAGGGTAACATGACTATCAGGCAGGGTAATATGACTGTCACGATCGTCTAATGAGGAGGACCAATGCGCAGCGTTGAAGGTGAACATGACTTTATTTAATTAAAGCCTAAACACGAAAACAGCAAAACAAATGACGATACGTGAAGTCCACAGTGACAATGACTGTACAGGAACAAAAACCCACAAACACAAGGTGAAAACACACAGTTTAAATATGGCTCCCAATCAGAGATAACGAGCCGACAGCTGACACTCGTTACCACTGATTGGGAGTCACACGACCAAACAAGGAAACAACCACATAGACAACCCAACCAAACAGAACACAACGAAACGAACACACCCTGGCTCAACATACAAAGTCCCGGAGCCAGAGCGTGACAATGACTATGCTGATCAGACAGGGTAACATGACTATCAGACAGGGTAACATGCCTATCAGACAGGGCAACATGCCTATCAGACAGGGTAACATGACTATCAGACAGGTAACAAGACTATCAGACAGGGCAACATGACTATCAGACAGGGTAACATGACTATGAGACAGGGTAACATGCCTATCAGACAGGGTAACATGCCTATCAGACAGGGTAACATGACTATGAGACAGGGTAACATGCCTATCAGACAGGGTAACATGCCTATCAGACAGGGTAACATGACTATGAGACAGGGTAACATGACTATCAGGCAGGGTAATATGACTATGCTGATCAGACAGGGTAACATGACTATAAGACAGGGTAACATGACTATCAGACAGGTAACAAGACTATCAGACAGGGTAACATGACTATGAGACAGGGTAACATGACTATCAGACAGGTAACAAGACTATCAGACAGGGTAACATGACTATCAGACAGGGTAACATGACTATCAGACAGGTAACAAGACTATCAGACAGGGTAACATGACTATCAGACAGGGTAACATGACTATGAGACAGGGTAACATGACTATCAGACAGGTAACATGACTATCAGACAGGGTAACATGACTATCAGACAGGGTAACATGACTATCAGACAGGGTAACATGACTATGAGACAGGGTAACATGACTATCAGACAGGGTAACATGACTATCAGACAGGGTAACATGACTATCAGACAGGGTAACATGACTATCAGACAGGGTAACATGCCTATCAGACAGGGTAACATGACTATCAGACAGGGTAACATGACTATGAGACAGGGCAACATGCCTATCAGACAGGGTAACAAGACTATCAGACAGGGTAACATGACTATCAGACAGGGTAACATGACTATCAGACAGGGTAACATGACTATGAGACAGGGTAACATGACTATCAGACAGGGTAACATGACTATCAGACAGGGTAACATGACTATCAGACAGGGTAACATGACTATCAGACAGGGTAACATGACTATCAGGCAGGGTAATATGACTATGCTGATCAGACAGGGTAACATGACTATAAGACAGGGTAACATGACTATCAGACAGGGTAACATGACTATCAGGCAGGGTAATATGACTATGCTGATCAGACAGGGTAACATGACTATGCTGATCAGACAGGGTAACCTGACTATCAGACAGGGTAACATGACTATCAGACAGGGTAATATGACTATCAGGCAGGGTAATATGACTATGCTGATCAGACAGGGTAACATGACTATCAGACAGGGTAACATGACTATCAGACAGGGTAACATGACTATCAGACAGGGTAACATGACTATCAGACAGGGTAACATGACTATCAGACAGGGTAACATGACTATCAGACAGGGTAACATGACTATCAGACAGGGTAACATGACTATCAGACAGGGTAACATGACTATCAGACAGGGTAACATGACTATCAGACAGGGTAACATGACTATCAGGCAGGGTAATATGACTATGCTGATCAGACAGGGTAACATGACTATCAGACAGGGTAACATGACTATCAGACAGGGTAACATGACTATCAGGCAGGGTAATATGACTATGCTGATCAGACAGGGTAACCTGACTATCAGACAGGGTAACATGACTATCAGACAGGGTAACATGACTATGCTGATCAGACAGGGTAACCTGACTATCCTAAATCTCCAAACATATCAGACAGGGTAACCTGACTATCCTGAATCCCCAAACATATCAGACAGGGTAACATGACTAGCCTGAATCCCCAAACATATCAGACAGGGTAACATGACTAGCCTGAATCTCCAAACATATCAGACAGGGTAACCTGACTATCCTGAATCCTCCAACATATAAGACAGGGTAACATGACTAGCCTGAATCCCCCAACATATCAGATAGGGTAACATGACTAGCCTGAATCCCCAAACATATCAGACAGGGTAACCTGACTAGCCTGAATCCCCAAACATATCAGACAGGGTAACCTGACTATCCTAAATCCCCAAACATATCAGATAGGGTAACCTGACTAGCCTGAGTCTTTCACCAGCCCCATCCCCAATCCCCATCATGTCAGCAGCCAGTAGGGTCTCTAGGGAGACTAGCTCATACCCTGTCGCTACAGGTTCATATACTGTATAATAGATGACACGGTACTGTAGCATACCTACAGCCACAGCCCAGCTAGCAATCCAGCTAGCGATCCAGCTAGCAATCCAGCTAGCATCCAGCTAGCGATCCAGCTAGCGATCCAGCTAGCAATCCAGCTAGCAATCCAGCTAGCATCCAGCTAGCAATCCAGCTAGCGATCCAGCTAGCATGGCGGGCGTTTACTTACCCACTTCATCCCTGATCCTGGCAAGCTCCAGGGACAGTTCCCTCTCCTTCACGATGGCACTCTCACTCTGAAACACACAGACGCACACACTTCTGTTAAGCCTGGAGGAAATGTATCTAACTGTTTTTTTTAATCAGGTAGGACCCTTGAGGTTGAAACTGCTTTTCCGAGGGAGACCTGAAATCACGGTACATCACAGGAGGCTGGTGGCACCTTAATTAGGGAGGACAGGCTCGTGGTAAAGGCTGGAGAGGAATGGGTGGAATGGTATCAAATACATCAAACACATGGTTTCTATGTTTAATGTCATTCCATTTGCTCTGTTCCAGCCATTATTATGAGCCGTCCTCCCCTCAGCAGCCTCCCTTGGTGTACATATCTCTTGAGGCATACATCAAATTACCGTATATTATTGTGTGTGTGAGCAGTTAACATGATAGTGCTTCCAGCTACATCTCTGGGGACTCTTTATAACGTGACACCCTGCTAGAGCATCATCCTCCTCCCAGTCAGAGCAGAGCCAGAACAGCCCTGCAGGGGGACTCTTTATAACGTGACACCCTGCTAGAGCATCATCCTCCTCCCAGTCAGAGCAGAGCCAGAACAGCCCTGCATGGGGACTCTTTATAACGTGACACCCTGCTAGAGCATCATCCTCCTCCCAGTCAGAGCAGAGCCAGAACAGCCCTGCATGGGGACTCTTTATAACGTGACACCCTGCTAGAGCATCATCCTCCTCCCAGTCAGAGCAGAGCCAGAACAGCCCTGCAGGGGGACTCTTTATAACGTGACACCCTGCTAGAGCATCATCCTCCTCCCAGTCAGAGCAGAGCCAGAACAGCCCTGCAGGGGGACTCTTTATAACGTGACACCCAGCTAGAGCATCCCCCCAGCGCCAGAACAGCTCAACTCACAAAGCCTTACACTGCACTCAACACCATCACACTGATAAAAAAATAAATAAAAAATACAAACTATTGATCACCTCCCTAGCGCCACATAACATAACACAAGTAGTAAATAGGATGACTACTGCCAAGGTAACCTCGCAAATCAATATAACCCAATCATCAATATTGCATGATTTATACTACAGGAGGTTGAGGCACGTAGCTAATCCTGTTCAAAATAGACCAGCCAACTGAACAGGAAGAGAGTGGACTACGAGTCAGCGTAGTTTATGTGGAGTAAATGTAATCATGACGTGGTCCTCCCTCACAGAACCGACACTTTGGCTGTATGTCAATAGTCTAAAGTGGCTTCCTCTCCTCCTCTCATTCATCTGATTTCATCTCCTTTTCTTTCCTTCATCGGTTGTTTTTATAATGAATAAAACAACTGGAACTGTGAAATTGAATAATTGGTAGGCGTCCAGCGTTTGCTTTCAGGTCAGTGCAGATGAAGAAAGACTAGGAGGCCATTTTAGAGTCCTGAGATGGCTCCTCCTGCTCCAGCCCAGTACCCCAGCCAGCCCCCCTGACAGGGGTAGCGGCATTCATTCTAATCACTCCTTCCTCATCTCATATTCCCCTCACCACGGCAACGTAATCCATTTACTTCCTGGAACACAGAACACACAGGGAGTGTCATCACACAGTGAGACAGGGAGCGTCATCACACAGGGAGACAGGCAGACAGGGAGACAGAGGGACAGGGACTGTCATCACACAGGGAGACAGGGAGACAGGGACTGTCATCACACAGGGAGACAGGGAGACAGGGAGTGTCATCACACAGGGAGACAGGGAGACAGGGAGTGTCATCACACAGGGAGACAGGCAGACAGGGAGACAGGGAGTGTCATCACACAGGGAGACAGGGAGTGTCATCACACAGGGAGACAGGGAGACAGGGAGTGTCATCACACAGGGAGACAGGGAGACAGGGAGTGTCATCACACAGGGAGACAGGGAGACAATGACTGTCATCACACACGGAGACAGGGAGACAGGGAGTGTCATCACACAGGGAGACAGGGAGACAGGGAGTGTCGTCACACAGGGAGACAGGGAGACAGGGAGTGTCATCACACAGGGAGACAGGGAGACAGGGAGTGTCATCACACAGGGAGACAGGGAGACAGGGAGTGTCATCACACAGGGAGACAGGGAGACAGGGAGTGTCATCACACAGGGAGACAGGGAGACAATGACTGTCATCACACACGGAGACAGGGAGACAGGGAGTGTCATCACACAGGGAGACAGGCAGACAGGGAGACAGGGAGTGTCGTCACACAGGGAGACAGGGAGACAGGGAGACAGGGAGTGTCATCACACAGGGAGACAGGGAGACAGGGAGACAGGGAGACAATGACTGTCATCACACACGGAGACAGGGAGACAGGGACTGTCATCACACAGGGAGCCAGGGAGACAGGGAGTGTCATCACACAGGGAGACAGGGAGACAGGGAGACAGGGAGACAGGGAGTGTCATCACACAGGGAGACAGGGAGACAGGGAGTGTCATCACACAGGGAGACAGGGAGTGTCATCACACAGGCAGATAGGGAGACAGGGAGTGTCATCACACAGGGAGACAGGGAGACAGGGAGTGTCATCACACAGGGAGACAGGCAGACAGGGAGACAGGGAGAGTCATCACACAGGGAGACAGGGAGACAGGGAGACAGGGAGACAGGGAGACAGGGAGACAGGGAGTGTCATCACACAGGGAGACAGGGAGTGTCATCACACAGGGAGACAGGCAGACAGGGAGACAGGGAGAGTCATCACACTGCTTTCTGTCCTCAAGGACAGACACCCATCTGATATATCTACATACAGACCAGCAGACCAGAGTCACCAAGCTGATACATCGACATAGAGCAGCCCAGTAGACCAGTCATGACATAGAGCAGACCAGTAGACCAGTCATGACATAGAGCAGACCAGCAGACCAGAGTCATGACATAGAGCAGACCAGTAGACCAGAGTCATGACATAGAGCAGACCAGCGTCATGACATAGAGCAGACCAGTAGACCAGTCATGACATAGAGCAGACCAGTAGACCAGTCATGACATAGAGCAGACCAGTAGACCAGAGTCATGACATAGAGCAGACCAGTAGACCAGTCATGACATAGAGCAGACCAGAGTCATGACATAGAGCAGACCAGCAGACCAGAGTCATGACATAGAGCAGACCAGCGTCATGACATAGAGCAGACCAGTAGACCAGTCATGACATAGAGCAGACCAGCAGACCAGAGTCATGACATAGAGCAGACCAGCAGACCAGAGTCATGACATAGAGCAGACCAGCAGACCAGAGTCATGACATAGAGCAGACCAGCAGACCAGAGTCATGACATAGAGCAGACCAGTAGACCAGAGGCTATGGAAACATGCACTGTAATCTGTCCATGGGAAGACACAATGTACACATCTTCTCAAGGGAACAGACAGACTGATAAGACAGTATTGTATGACTATAATGATCAATATGACAACAATCTATAACACCAACCAGACAAGTCTAGTAGAAATGCTAACATCCCAACACAAGGCCCTGTCCTTAGATCTCTATAACTGATAGTGAGTTCCATATGTAGGGGTGATAACAGCGTACACATTGTCCCCACTTCCTCCATCTCCTGCAATGACACACTTCTTCACAAACACAACAGTCTGCACATGAACAGACACAGACATTCAGCATATAGTGTTATATAAGGACACTGCAGAGACAGAGAGAGAGACACAGACAGAGAGAGAGAGAGAGAGAGAGAGAGAGAGAGAGAGGGAGGGGGGGGGGGAGAGAGAGAAAGGGAGAGAGAGAGAAAGGGAGAGAGAGAGAGAAAGAGAGAGAGAGAAAGGGAGAGAGAGAGAGAGAGAGAGAGAGAGAGAGAGAGAGACAGAGACAGCGAGAGAGACAGAGGGAGAGAGAGCGAGACAGAGAGAGTGAGAGTGAGAGTGAGAGCGAGAGAGAGTAAAACATATGAAATAATTAAATCAATATATACTGGCAATACATGCAGCATCAGAATTGGCAATCAAATAAAATAATTATTTAACCAGGGGCGGGGCCTTTGCCAGGGTTGCAATCTGAGCTCTGCACTCTTCAATATTTACATCAACGAATTGGCCACTATTCTAGAAAAATCCTCAGCCCCTGGTGTTAGTCTCCACAATTCAGAGGGTAAATGCCTGCTCTTCACAGATGATCTATGCCTGCTGTCACCCCACAGCACATGGCCTACAGCAGAGCCTGGATCTGCTAGAGCAGTACTGCCAGACCTGGGCCCTGGCAGTAAACCCCCAAAATACAACAATAATGATTTTCCAGGGAAGATCCAGATCTCAGGGAATTATACGAAAGTTCTCAATTGGTACAAAATATATAGAGTACTGCACACACTACAATTACTTAGGTTTAAAAATAAGCTCAACAGGACACCTTAATGATGCAGTGAATTAACTAAGAGAGAAAGCACACAGGGCATTCTACGCCATTAAAAAACAAATTCAAATATAAATACCTATTAAAATTTGGCTAAAACTAATTGAATGTGTCATTGAACCAATTGCACTTTATGGCAGTGAGGTGTGGGGTCCACTTTGCAAAACAAGATTTCACCAAATGGGACAAACACCCCATTGAAACCCTGCATGCAGAGTTCTGTAAGAATCTCCTACATGTCCAGAGGAAAACTACAAACAATGCATGCAGGGCAGAACTAGGCCAATATCCACTAATAATAAAAACTAAAAAAAGAGCAATTAAGTTTTGGAAACATCTAAAATACAGTGACCCCCCTCTCATATCATTACCAAGCCCTGCAATGCCAAGAGCTGAGCAAAGAAAAGCGTCCCCTCATCCAGCTGGTCCTGGGGCTGAGTTCACAAACCTGTTCTACTAACACACTGAAGCCTCAGGACCAAAACATCCAATCAATCAGAATAAACCAAATTACAACACAGTCAAAACAAAACTACATTGCCTATTGGGAAACACAAGCACAAGCACAAAGTAAAATGCAGTGCTATCTGGCCCTAAATCGACAGTACACCTTAGCTAACTATTTGACCATGGTTACTGATCAAAACCTTAGAAAAACCTTGACAAAGTACAGGCTCAGTGAGCACAGCCTTGCCCTTGAGAACGGTAAACACAGGAAAACATGGCTCCCTGTAGAGGAAAGGCTGTGCAACCACTGCACCACAGCAGTGTCATTTCCCCAAATTTGAATCAGTTTTTCAAGGTTTCAAAGACCTCTCTGATGAGAATAGGCTACCCGTCCTGTTGGGGGAGGACACAGAGAGCTGTGGGTTGGCAGAGCACTACATTGCTGCCTGCCATAAGATGAGGGACAGTGTCTGACAGACCAACCAACCTGCACATGTCCTCTATATTGTTATTGTTCAATGGTTATTTTGACCCTTGGTTATTGTTGTTACTGTTGTCCCATTGACAATATTGATTAGTATTATTTTAATTATGTTAATATCCAAAGTAAGCTTTGACAATATGTACATTGTTACGTCATGCCAATAAAGCAAATTGAATTGAATTGAATTGAATTGAATTGGAGAGAGAGAGAGAGAGAGAGAGAGAGAGAGAGAGAGAGAGAGAGAGAGAGAGAGATAGAGAGAGAGAGAGACAGACAATTACATTGATGGAAGTTACAATCTATCTACAATATTAAAGCTGATCTACCCCCTAAATAAATAAAATATATATAAAAAAAACAGGTAGATAGAGAGAGAGACAGAGAGGGGGAGAAACAGAGGTAGAGAGAGAGAGAGAGAGAGAGAGAGAGAGAGAGAGAGAGAGAGAGAGAGAGAGAGAGAGAGAGAGAGAGAGAGAGAGAGAGAGAGAGAAACTCTTCAACATTATCCTAACTGCAGGTATTTTCCCCGATATTTGGAACCAAGGATTGATCACACCAATTTATAAAAATTGAGACAAATTTGACCCAAATAATTACAGAGGAATTTGCGTTAACAGCAACTTGGGGAAAATTCGCTGCAGTATCATAAACAGCAGACTACATAATTTCCTTGATGAACACAACGTCCTAAGCAAAAGCCAGATTGGATTTGTAAAGAATTATCGTACAACAGACCACATATACACCCTCCAGACTCTAATTGACAAACAAGTAAATCAAAACAAAGGCAAAATCTACTCGTGTTTTGTAGACTTCAAGAAAGCATTTGATTCAATTTGGCACGAAGGTCTTTTTTACAAACTAATAGAAAGTGGTATTGGAGGGAAATCATATGATGTTATTAAATCAATGTACACCAAAAACAAATGTGCGATTAAAATCGGCAACAAGCAAACAGACTTCTTCTCTCAGGGACGTGGAGTGAAACAGGGATGCCCAATAAGTCCAACACTATTTAACATCTACATTAACGAATTGGCAAAAACATTAGAAGAATCGGCAGCACCTGGTCTCACCCTACACAACACTGAAATCAAGTGTCTGCTGTACGCAGATGACCTGGTGCTACTGTCTCCCACTAAGGAGGGGTTACAGCAGCATCTAGATCATCTGCACAGATTCTGTCAGACCTGGGCCCTGACCGTTAATCTAAAAAACCTGAATATAATGATATTCCAAAAAAGGTTCGGAAATCAGGATGACAAATATAAATTCTATTTGGACACAGTTCTATTAGAACACACCAAAAATTACACATACCAGGACTCAGAAAATCTGGCCCAACCAAATCATCACAAAGCAAAAAGAAAAATATATCACCTATTGGAAAGACACCACAAAAAATCAAAGTAAACTTCAATGCTATTTGGCTCTAAACAGACAGTACATGTGGCAGACTATCTAACCACTGTGACTGATAGAAAACTGAGAAAAACACTGACTAGGTACAGACTCAGTGAGCACAGTCTGGCTATAGAGACCGGTCGTCACAGGCAAACCTGGCTGCCCAGAGAGGACAGGCTGTGCTCACTCTGCCCCCGGGGAGAGGTAGAGACAGAGCTGCATTTCCTATTACACTGTGACAAATACTCAGACCTAAGAGAATCTTTCTTTCCCAAAATTATCATTCAGTAC
Source organism: Coregonus ussuriensis (assembly GCA_031479575.1). Lineage (NCBI taxonomy): Eukaryota > Metazoa > Chordata > Actinopteri > Salmoniformes > Salmonidae > Coregonus > Coregonus ussuriensis. The sequence continues at coordinate 46,172,848 of CM062477.1, read as the reverse complement.
AAAGAATTTGAAACTATAAAAGAGGAAGAAAAAATCAAATATTTATTGGGTGAAAAGGCAAAATGTGCAATTTTGGCAGCCAAATATGTGTCCTCCTGCCACAACCTGAGGGACAGCCAGTGAAAAGTGTAATGTAATGTCAATAATATTTCCTGTTTTGTTTTGGCTTTCATAGCATGTAATGTGTCTTCTCAGTCATGTTGAGATTGGTCGACTACTATTGCTTTAATGTATTGTTATTCTCATTAATATTGTTGTTGTAGTTGCTGCTAATGGTAATCCCATTTCCACTACTACTATTATTATTGCTGTTGGTCCCACCATTTTTGTTATATGTATACTTTGACAATGTAAGTAATTTTACTTGCCATGTCAATAAAGTCTATTGAATTGAATTGAATTGAATTGAGAGAGAGAGAGGGGGAGAAACATCGATAGAGAGATGGAGAAACAGAGGTATCGAGAGAGAGAGAGAGGTGGGAGGAGAGAGAGAGAAACAGAGAGAGAGAGAGAGAGAGAGAGAGAGAGAGAGAGAGGGAGAGAGAGGTGGGAGGAGAGAGAGAGAAACAGAGAGAGAGAGAGAGAGAGAAAGAGAAAGAGAGAGATAGAGAGAGAGAGAGGGAAAAACATAGATAGAGAAAGGGAAGAACAGAGGTAGAGCGAGGGATGAACAGAGAGAGAGAGAGAGAGAGAGAGAGAGAGAGAGAGAGAGAGAGAGAGAGAGAGAGAGAGAGAGAGAGAGAGGGGGAGAAACATCGATAGAGAGATGGAGAAACAGAGGTAGCGAGAGAGAGAGAGAGGTGGGAGGAGAGAGAGAGAAACAGAGAGAAAGAGAGAGAGAGAGAGAGAGAGAGAGTACAAGGGAGAGGAAGAGAGCTATATATACAAAGCAAAACATAATTTGACTCAGCATAACTCACAGTTAGCCAACTCTGACACTCAGCAGCTAGATACAGTACACTCTCTCTCTCTACCTCTCTCTCTCTCTCTCTCTCTCTCTCTCTCTCTCTCTCTCTCTCTCTCTCTCTCTCTCTCTCTCTCTCTCTCTCTCTCTCTCTCTCTCTACTCGCTCTCTCTACTCTCTCTCTCTCTCTCTCTCTCTCTCTCAACCCTCACGTACAAACAAAAAAACACAGTCAGCTAAAGCTAGTCCTGACTGAGGAAGGATGCATCTGTCTGTCTATCTGCGGATAGAAGCTGCTGGAAACCGTTTACCGTGCGGTCCAGCCAGCAGAGACGGTGCAGGTAGAGGCTGGAGCAGTAATGTCCCATAGCAGGGACGGTAGCACACGGACTCACCCACACTGCTGCTAATGCTGCTGGGGTGCAGCATTAGCACACACCCAGAGAGATAAAGAGAGGGGGAGATGCAGAAAGAAGGAGAGGGAGGAAAAAATAGAGGAGGGAGGGAGGAAGGTGCAGAAGAGAGAGAGGGGGGGAGGGGAGAGATAGAATAGAGGGAGGTAGGGATGCAAAACAAAGAGGGGGAGGGGGAAAGAAAGAGAGGAACGATAGAATGAGGCGAAGAGATAGAATTAGAGGGAGATCTTGGCAGAGAGAGAGAGACGGGGAAGAAGGGAGGGATGGAGGGATGGATGCGACAGGAGAAATGGGAGGACTGAAGAGCCAGCCAGCCTCACCTCTTTTCCTGCTGCGTCCCTCCGATCGCTCTGTGTGATCTCTGCTGGAACAAAAGACTGCTGCCAGTGTAACAGGGTTGAGCACCGTCTGTCTGTCTGTCTGTCTGTCTGTCTGTCTGTCTGTCTGTCTGTCTGTCTGTCCTAGCCTAACTAGCCACCCCCCCCACACACAAGCACACATGCGCACACACAGATACACACCGGCTTACCCATGTCTGTCTTAAGACAGAGCAGAGGAGAGGGAGATGGGGGGAGGAGCTAATCAATAACTAGCCTATTTCCTGGCATGGCTCTTCTTTGGGGAGCAGCTATACATTTACATAACATTAGTCAGAACACTCACACGTAAACATTTTAGAAAATTGTCTATGTAAAAAACGAGCACGCACACACACAAAGAGAGAGAAATTCTATCCGAGGTGATGCAGTCAGGTTAGTTGAAATGCACTTCACAATATGGTAAACATGATATTTAAAAAAAAAAGCTGCCCTTATATTCTCCATAACCCATTCAACATCAATCAACCAGCCTCCTCCTCAAAAATATTTGTACCTACACACTGAAGAAGGCTGCAAAGCCGAAACGTTTGTGTAGTGGCGTCACCGCATCTATAGGGCGGCGCACAATTGGCCCGGGTTAGGGGAGGGTTTGTAAAGTAAGCTTTACGTGACATCTTTTTGAGTGTGGACCCATCACACCTTTTAATCTATCTGAATTCACAGGTTTACGCACCAACCAAACTTCTGGGAAAGCGTGATGGTCCCTTTATGGTTAACATCAATCAACCAGCCTCATCCTCTGACTACCAGCCCATCTAGCATCAATCAACCAGCCTCATCCTCTGACTACCAGCCCATCTTACATTTATCAACCAGCCTCCTCCTCTAACTACCAGTCCAGCCAACATCAATCAACCAATCCTCCTATGACTACCAGTCCATCTAGCATCAATCAACCAGCCTCATCCTCTGACTACCAGCCCATCTAACATTTATCAACCAGCCTCCTCCTCTAACTACCAGTCCATCTAACATCAATCAACCAGCCTCATCTGACTACCAGTCCATCCAACATCAATTAACCAGCCTCCTCCTCTGACTACCAATCCATCCAACATCAATTAACCAGCCTCATCCTCTGACTACCTGTCCATCCAACATCAATCAACCAGCCTCCTCTGACTACCAGTCCAGCCAACATCAATCAACCAGCCTCCCATCTGGCTACCAGTCCATCCAACATCAATCAACCAGCCTCATCTTCTGACTGCCAGTCGATCCAACATCAATCAACCAGCCATCTCTGACTACCAGTCCACCTAGCATCAATCAACCAGCCTCATCTGACTACCAGTCCATCCAACATCAATCAACCAGCCTCATCTGACTACCAGTCCATCCAACATCAATCAACCAGCCTCATCCTCTGACTACCAGTCCATCCAACATCAATCAACCAGCCTCATCCTCTGACTACCAGTCCAACCATAATCAATCAACCAGCCTCATCGTCTGACTACCAGTCCATCCAACATCAATCAACCAGCCTCATCATCTGACTACCTGTCCATCCAACATCAATCAACCAGCTTCATCTGACTACCAGTCCATCCAACATCAATCAACCAGCCTCATCCTCTGACTACCAGTGTATCCAACATCAATCAACCAGCCTCCTATCTGACTACCAGTCCATCCAACATCAATCATCCAGCCTCATCTGACTACCAGTCCATCCAACATCAATCAACCAGCCTCATCTGACTACCAGTCCATCCAACATCAATCAACCAGCCTCCCATCTGACTACCAGTCCATCCAACATCAATCAACCAGCCTCATCCTCTGACTACCAGTCCATCCAACATTAATAAACCAGCCTCCCATCTGACTACCAGTCCATCCAACATCAATCAACCAGCCTCATCTGACTACCAGTCCATCCAACATCAATCAACCAGCCTCATCTGACTACCAGTCCATCCAACATCAATCAACCAGCCTCATCTGACTACCAGTCCATCCAACATCAATCAACCAGCCTCATCTGACTACCAGTCCATCCAACATTAATCAACCAGCCTCATCCTCTGACTACCAGTCCATCCAACATCAATCAACCAGCCTCATCCTATGACTACCAGTCCATCCAACATCAATCAACCAGTCTCATCTGACTACCAGTCCATCCAACATCAATCAACCAGCCTCCTATCTGACTACCAGTCCATCCAACATCAATCAACCAGCCTCCCCTCTGACTACCAGTCCATCCAACATCAATCAACCAGCCTCCCCTCTGACTACCAGTCCATCCAACATCAATCAACCAGCCTCATCCTCTGACTACCAGTCCATCCAACATCAATCAACCATCCTCCTCCTCTGACTACCAGTCCATCCAACATCAATCAACCAGCCTCATCTGACTACCAGTCCATCCAACATCAATCAACCATCCTCCTCCTCTGACTACCAGTCCATCCAACATCAATCAACCAGCCTCATCTGACTACCAGTCCATCCAACATCAATCAACCAGTCTCATCCTCTGACTACCAGTCCATCCAACATCAATCAACCAGCCTCATCGTCTGACTACCAGCCCATCCAACATCAATCAACCAGCCTTATCCTCTGACTACCAGTCCATCCAACATCAATCAACCAGCCTCATCGTCTGACTACCAGCCCATCCAACATCAATCAACCAGCCTCATCATCTGACTACCAGCCCATCCAACATCAATCAACCAGCCTCATCATCTGACTACCTGTCCATCCAACATCAATCAACCAGCTTCATCTGACTACCAGTCCATCCAACATCAATCAACCAGCCTCATCTGACTACCAGTCCATCCAACATCAATCAACCAGCCTCCCATCTGACTACCAGTCCATCCAACATCAATCAACCAGCCTCATCTGACTACCAGTCCATCCAACATCAATCAACCATCCTCCTCCTCTGACTACCAGTCCATCCAACATCAATCAACCAGCCTCATCTGACTACCAGTCCATCCAACATCAATCAACCAGTCTCATCCTCTGACTACCAGTCCATCCAACATCAATCAACCAGCCTCATCGTCTGACTACCAGCCCATCCAACATCAATCAACCAGCCTTATCCTCTGACTACCAGTCCATCCAACATCAATCAACCAGCCTCATCGTCTGACTACCAGCCCATCCAACATCAATCAACCAGCCTCATCATCTGACTACCAGCCCATCCAACATCAATCAACCAGCCTCATCATCTGACTACCTGTCCATCCAACATCAATCAACCAGCTTCATCTGACTACCAGTCCATCCAACATCGATCAACCAGCCTGATCTGACTACCAGTCCATCCAACATCAATCAACCAGCCTCATCTGACTACCAGTCCATCCAACATCAATCAACCATCCTCCTCTGACTAACAGTCCATCCAACATCAATCAACCAGCCTCATCCTCTGACTACCAGTCCATCCAACATCAATCAACCAGCCTCATCCTATGACTACCTGTCCATCCAACATCAATCAACCAGCCTCATCTGACTACCAGTCCATCTAACATCAATCAACCATCCTCCTCCTCTGACTACCAGTCCATCCAACATCAATCAACCAGCCTCCTCATCTGACTACCAGTCCATCCAACATCAATCAACCAGCCTCATCCTCTGACTACCAGTCCATCCAACATCAATCAACCAGCCTCCCATCTGACTACCAGTCCATCCAACATCAATCAACCAGCCTCATCTGACTACCAGTCCATCCAACATCAATCAACCAGCCTCCCATCTGACTACCAGTCCATCCAACATCAATCAACCAGCCTCCTCCTCTGACTACCAGTCCATCCAACATCAATCAACCAGCCTCATCTGACTACCAGTCCATCCAACATCAATCAACCAGCCTCCCATCTGACTACCAGTCCATCCAACATCAATCAACCAGCCTCATCTGACTACCAGTCCATCCAACATCAATCAACCATCCTCCTCTGACTAACAGTCCATCCAACATCAATCAACCAGCCTCATCCTCTGACTACTAGTCCATCCAACATCAATCAACCAGCCTCATCCTATGACTACCTGTCCATCCAACATCAATCAACCAGCCTCATCTGACTACCAGTCCATCTAACATCAATCAACCATCCTCCTCCTCTGACTACCAGTCCATCCAACATCAATCAACCAGCCTCCTCATCTGACTACCAGTCCATCCAACATCAATCAACCAGCCTCATCCTCTGACTACCAGTCCATCCAACATCAATCAACCAGCCTCCCATCTGACTACCAGTCCATCCAACATCAATCAACCAGCCTCATCTGACTACCAGTCCATCCAACATCAATCAACCAGCCTCCCATCTGACTACCAGTCCATCCAACATCAATCAACCAGCCTCCTCCTCTGACTACCAGTCCATCCAACATCAATCAACCAGCCTCATCTGACTACCAGTCCATCCAACATCAATCAACCAGCCTCCCATCTGACTACCAGTCCATCCAACATCAATCAACCAGCCTCATCTGACTACCAGTCCATCCAACATCAATCAACCAGCCTCATCTGACTACCAGTCCATCCAACATCAATCAACCAGCCTCCTCCTCTGACTACCAGTCCATCCAACATCGATCAACCAGCCTCATCTGACTACCAGTCCATCCAACATCAATCAACCAGCCTCATCTGACTACCAGTCCATCCAACATCAATCAACCATCCTCCTCTGACTAACAGTCCATCCAACATCAATCAACCAGCCTCATCCTCTGACTACCAGTCCATCCAACATCAATCAACCAGCCTCATCCTATGACTACCTGTCCATCCAACATCAATCAACCAGCCTCATCTGACTACCAGTCCATCTAACATCAATCAACCATCCTCCTCCTCTGACTACCAGTCCATCCAACATCAATCAACCAGCCTCCTCATCTGACTACCAGTCCATCCAACATCAATCAACCAGCCTCATCCTCTGACTACCAGTCCATCCAACATCAATCAACCAGCCTCCCATCTGACTACCAGTCCATCCAACATCAATCAACCAGCCTCATCTGACTACCAGTCCATCCAACATCAATCAACCAGCCTCCCATCTGACTACCAGTCCATCCAACATCAATCAACCAGCCTCCTCCTCTGACTACCAGTCCATCCAACATCAATCAACCAGCCTCATCTGACTACCAGTCCATCCAACATCAATCAACCAGCCTCCCATCTGACTACCAGTCCATCCAACATCAATCAACCAGCCTCATCTGACTACCAGTCCATCCAACATCAATCAACCAGCCTCCCATCTGACTACCAGTCCATCCAACATCAATCAACCAGCCTCATCCTCTGACTACCAGTCCATCCAACATCAATCAACCAGCCTCCTCTGACTACCAGTCCATCCAACATCAATCAACCAGCCTCATCCTATGACTACCAGTCCATCCAACATCAATCAACCAGCCTCATCCTATGACTACCTGTCCATCCAACATCAATCAACCAGCCTCCTCTGACTACCAGTTCATCCAACATCAATCAACCAGTGCCTCCTCCTCTGACCCGTTCCAACAACCCTTTATCCATCACACTATCACACAGTGTTACAACCAACCAACCAACCAACCAACCAACCAACCAAACAACCAACCAGACTAGGAACCAGACACAGCTCATACATTAATTAAGACACAAGCTGAGCAGGACATCCAATAGCATTGAAACAGTATAGCTATTCACAGTACGGGTCCATAACATTACTGTATCTCATTTCTATGATGCATAACCACAGATCAATAAATATGCTTTCAGCAACAGTGGTGCTGGACTACAGGGGATGGGTGAGGGAGGTTAAGGGAGGGAGGGAGGGAGGGGAGGGAGTGAGGAAGGATAAGGGAGGGAGGGAGGGAGGGAGGATGGGTGAGGAAGGATAAGTGAGGGAGGGAGGGAGGATGGGAGGGAGGGAGGGAGGGAGGGAGGATGGGTGAGGAATGGTTAGGGAGGGAGGATGGGTGAGGAAGGGTAAGGGAGGGAGGATAAAGGAGGTTGAGGGAAGGAGGGAGGAGTGATGGGAGGGAAAGAGAGTGGTAGGTGTGTTGCCCATGCCTTTCCAGCATCAGTCAGTCTAAATGCTTTCAGACATCCAACTGTAACCTGATTACTATCTCTTCTATGGGTGGGGCCATGCTCTGGCTCAGAGCCAATGGGGAAGAGACAGTGAACTGTGATTGTGACATCTTTAAGAAGATACAGTACAAGGACAAAGCATTACAATCCTAAAACCTCAAAGCAGCTCTCAATGGAAATTACATTAAAACCAATAGCAAAATCCCAAAACTGCAAACCCCACGCATCTGGCACTCCAGGCAGACTCAAGCAAATGCTCAAAGTACTTTAAAGTATTTTCAAGTATCCTTTAAGTAGTTTGTGGGTGGTAGTTTGTGGGTGGCCAGTGGCATCAGTTCAGCTAACCCTAGGGTATGGCTAAATGGGATGTGTAGAAATACAGCTAACCCTAGGGTATGGCTAAATGGGATGTGTAGAAATACAGCTAACCCTAGGGTATGGCTAAATGGGATGTGTTGAAATACAGCTAACCCTAGGGTATGGCTAAAAGGGATGTGTTGAAATACAGCTAACCCTAGGGTATGGCTAAAAGGGATGTGTTGAAATACAGCTAACCCTAGGGTATGGCTAAATGGGATGTGTTGAAATACAGCTAACCCTAAGGTATGGCTAAATGGGATGTGTTGAAATACAGCTAACCCTAAGGTATGGCTAAATGGGATGTGTTGAAATACAGCTAACCCTAGGGTATGGCTAAATGGGATGTGTTGAAATACAGCTAACCCTAGGGTATGGCTAAACGGGATGTGTAGAAATACAGCTAACCCTAAAGTATGGCTAAATGGGATGCGTAGAAATACAGCTAACCCTAGGGTATGGCTTCACCAGTTGAATCTCATTTACTGTACTTCTACACCATTTTAAACTCTACAATGCTATCTGGAGAACAGCAAACACAAACGCAATGTCCCCCAGACATTATCACCGCAATATTAGGTTCATATATAAGGTCTGTGGAATGGCGTGTACAATGTACTAGTCAACCTCATCATACATAGGCTACATTGACTCATTTAGCCTACTTGTGGAACAGCGCAACATGAAACAGATGCGTAATACACGCTATCAAGGCCCACTTCAAACACCCGACATCAATGTGAAAGTAACCGGAGCATAAAACGGCTGACTGCGAATGCAAAACTATGCCAGATAAATCCTACGCATGCATTGAAATAAAAAGGCATACATCAAAAGGAATTACTTAGGCCTACAATCGACATGAACGCATGAAGACACACAAACTCGACCAAGGAATTAAGAAAATCACGAAATAGAAAAAGGAAAATCTACACATTAAGGCCACGCCTGTGATTCAGCACCGCTGAATGGACAGCAGTGGAGCTCAGTGGAGTGTGGCTGAATGGACAGCACCTCAGTCTAGTAGCCAGCTAGACTTATTCAGTTTGTGGGCAGTTAGACATTTTTGGGGCACAGTCGAGTAGCCTACAACGCTTATATGAAAATCATAACTGGCACGCAGATCTTTAGAAATGGTAGGATCAATTGTAAATTGGCACTCGTACGAAAAAGGTTTGCCGACCCCCTGCTATAGGCTATATGAAGTCACCCTTGTGGAACGGAACATACAGTGTTCTACGACAGTGTCATTGTCTCTTGTGCTTCCCACCAAAATTGTTGCTCTTCATTCACAGATGTTCCTTATAATGTGTGCGCCCAGCTAATTTTTGTACTTGCCCGTCTGCATTATTCGCCAGGGAAGGGAAACGTTTCGGAAATATTGAAGCATTGCATCAAACGAGGCGGCTTTGAGAACACTGAAACGTTTTGACATGGCTCCGGGAATATCAATATTGCAACACGGTAGTCAACGCAGAGGCAGCCCACAAAAACGTTCATCCTGACAATAGCTAAATAAGGTTGACGTGTTAGAATATCTCATTTTACTTCAGGAAGATGGACAAGCAAGAGGAAATGCATTATACCAGAGGCAGGTAGGCTACAGGTAGGGATACAGGCAGCGCATGATGTTTTGAAAACAGTTAGCCCAACTTTAATTTATTTGCATTATCTCAATTATCATTCTGTCACTGCATGTGTCACGATCGTTAGAAACAGCGGACCAAGGCGCAGCGTGATAGGCGTACATACTTTATTGAAGTACACTCACGAACAAAAACAACAAACGATACGTGAAGTCCTAGGTTAAATAACACAAACCTTCCGGCTCAAGATCCCACAAAACACAAGTGCACAACAGGCTGCCTAAGTATGGTTCCCAATCAGAGACAACAAGCAACAGCTGATTCTCATTGCCTCTGATTGAGAACCACCCCGGCCAACCTAGAAAACACATGAACTAGAAACAGAACATAGAACACAAAACATAGACCCTACACCCTGGCTCAACATATAAGAGTCCCCAGAGCCAGGGCGTGACAGCATGACAATGCACATTTGTTATAGCCAACAATTGTTGTCTTTGAAGCCAAAAATAAGACATGTATTTTTTGGGGAAATGATCTAAAAAGCAAGTCGTTCAGTTGTGGTTATTTTCATACATGAAACCAAAATAGTTATAGCCTACTGGGTATATCAATGAAAATAACAATTAGGCTTACAAAAATCACAACCTATATTTTAATAGCAATAAAACAGCTTTCGGTTTTGAATGGTCACCAAAAGGAGGGCTCCCCACCTCCCAAATCCCAATTAAATTAACCCCTGGCTATAGGATTACAACAACGCTTACAAGGCCGAGTTCAAATGAAGACATCAAAATCTTCAAAGCAATCGGCGCATTGCCCAAACAGCTGACTGGCAAAGCAAATGGCACCGTCTCTGAGCAATGCTCCAAATGGTCCTGAAGGCAGTTATTACGGTTAACAACCTAAAACCCCAAAACAGACCTCAGTGGGGATTAGACAACAATATTTCAAAGCTTTAATGATATGTTACTGTATCATTACTGGGATATGGTATTGTATATTTACTGGGACATGTTACTGTATCGATATGGTACTGTATCTTTACTGGGATATGGTAATATATCTTTACTGGGATATGGTACTGTATCTTTACTGGGATATGGTACTGTATCTTTACTGGGATATGGTACTGTATCTTTACTGGGATATGGTATTGTATATTTACTGGGATATGGTACTCTATATTTACTGGGACACATTACTGGGATATGGAATTGTATTTTAACTGGGATATGGTACTGTGAAATGGTATTGTATCATTACTGGGATATGGTACTGTATCTTTACTTGGATATGGTACTGTATATTTACTGGGATATGGTACTGTATCTTTATTGGGATATTTTTCTATATATTTACTGGGATATGGTACTGGGAAATGGTATTGTATTTTTACTGGTATAAGGTACTGTATCTTTACTGGGATATTGTACTGTATCTTTACTGGGATATGGTACTGTATCTGTACTGGGATATGGTATTGTATCTTTACTGGGATATTTTTCTATATATTTACTGGGATATGGTAATGGGAAATGGTATTGTATTTTTACTGGTATAAGGTACTGTATCTTTACTGGGATATTGTACTGTATCTTTACTGGGATATGGTACTGTATCTTTACTGGGATATTGTACTGGGATATGGTATTGTATCTTTACTGGGATATTGTACTGTATCTTTACAGGGATATGGTACTGGGATATGGTACTGTATCTTTACTGGGATATGGTACTGGGATAAGGTATTGTATCTTTATTGGGATATGGTACTGTATCTTTACTGGGATATGGTACAATATCTTTACTGGGATATGTTACTATATATTTACTGGGATATGGTACCGGGAAATGGTATTGTATTTTTACTGGTATAAGGTACTGTCTCTTTACTGGGATATGGTACTGTATCTTTACTGGGATATGGTATTGTATCTTTATTGGGATATGGTACTGTATCTTTAATAGTCTATAATACTGGGATATGTTACTGTATCTTTACTGGGATACGGTACAGTATCTTTACTGGGATATGGTACTGGGATATGGTATTGTATCTTTACTCGGAAATGTTACTGTATCTTTGCTGGGATATGATACTATGTCTTTACTGGGATATGGTACTGTAAATTTACTGGGATATGGTACTGTATCTTTAATGGGAAATGGTACCGTATCTTTACTGGGATATGGTAGGTAGCCTAGCGGTTAAGACAGTTGGGCCAGTAACCGAAAGGTTGCTGGTTTGAATCCCCGAGTGGACTAGGTGAAACATCTGTCGATGTGCCCTTGAGCGAGGCACTTAACCCTAATTGCTCCTGTTATTCGTTCTGGATAAAAACATCTGCTAAATGACTAAAATGTAAAACAGTATCTTTATTGGGATATGGTACTTTATCTTTACTGGGATTTGTTACGGTATCTTTACTGGGAAATGGCACTGTATCTTTACTGGGATATGGTACTGTATTTTTACTGGTATATGTTACTGTTTCTTTACTGGGATATGGTACTGGGATATGGTATTGTATTTTTACTGGGATATGGTACTGGGATATGGTATTGTATCTTTACTGGGATATGTTACTGTATCTTTACTGGGATATGGTAGTATATCTTTACTGGGATATGGTACTGTATCTTTACTTGGATATGGTACTTTATCTTTACTGTGATATGATACTGTATCTTTACTGGTATATGGTACAGGGATATGGTATTGTATTTTTTACTGGGCTAAGGTACTGAGATATGGTATTGTACATTTATTGGGATATGTTACTGTATCTTTACTGGGATAAGGTACTGTATCTTTACTGGGATAAGGCACTGTATCTTTACTGGGATATGGTACTGTATCTTTACTGGGATATGATAGGTAGGCTAGCGGTTAAGATCGCTGGGCCAGTAACCGAAAGTTTGCTGGTTTGAATCCACGAGCCGACTAGGTGAAAAATCTGTCGATGTGCCTTAAGCAAGGCACTTAACCCTAATTGCTCTTGGAAGTCGCTCTGCATCTTAAATGTAAAACCGTATCTTTATTGGGATATCATACTGTATCTTTACTGGAATATGGTACAGTATATTTACTGGGATATGTTACTATATATTTACTGGGATATGGTACCGGGAAATGGTATTGTATTTTTACTGGTATAAGGTACTGTATCTTTACGGGGATATGGTATTGTATCTTTACGGGGATATGGTACTGTATCTTTACTGGGATATGGTCATGGGATATGGTACTGTATCTTTACTGGGATATGGTATTGTATCTTTATTGGGATATGGTACTGTATCTTTAATGGTCTATAATACTGGGATATGTTACTGTATCTTTACTGGGATATAGTACTGTATCTTTACTGGGATACGGTACAGTATCTTTACTGGGATATGGTACTGGGATATGGTATTGCATCGTTACTGGGATAGGGTAATGTATCTTTACTGGAATATGGTACTGGGATATGGTACCGCGATATGGTACTGTAAATTTACTGGGATTTGTTACGGTATCTTTACTGGGATATGGTACTGTATCTTTACTGGGAAATGGTACTGTATCTTTACTGGGATATGGTACTGTATTTTTACTGGGATTTGGTACTGGGATATTGTATTGTATATTTACTGGGATATAGTACTGTATCTTTACTGGTATATGTTGCTGTATCTTTACTGGGATATGGTACTGTATCTTTACTTGGATAAGGTAATGTATCTTTACTGGGATATGTTACTGTATCTTTACTTGGATAAGGTACTGTATCTTTACTGGTATATGGTACAGGGATATGGTATTGTATATTTACTGGACTATGGTACTGTATATTTACTGGGATATGGTATTGTATCTTTACTTGGATAAGGTACTGTATCTTTACTGGTATATGGTACAGGGATTGGTATTGTATATTTACTGGACTATGGTACTGTATATTTACTGGGATATGGTATTGTATCTTTACTTGGATAAGGTACTGTATCTTTACTGGTATATGGTACAGGGATATGGTATTGTATTTTTACTGGGCTATGGTACTGAGATATGGTATTGTAAAGTTATTGGGATATGTTACTGTATCTTTACTGGGATAAGGCACTGTATCTTTACTGGGATATGGTACTGTATCTTTACTGGGATATGGTACTGTATCTTTACTGGGATAAGGCACTGTATCTGTACTGGGAAATGGTACTGTATCTTTACTGGGATATGGTATTATATCTTTACTGGGATATGGTATTGTATCTTTACTGGGATATGATAGGTAGGCTAGCGGTTAACCACGAGCAGAATAGGTGAAAAATCTGTCGATGTCCCTTAAGGAAGGTACTTAACCCTAATTGCTCTTGGAAGTCGCTCTGCATCTGAAATGACTTAAATGTAAAACAGTATCTTTATTGGGATATCGTACTGGAATATGGTGCTGGGATATGGTACTGTATCTTTACTGGGATATGTTACTGTATCTTTACTGGGATATGGTATTGTATCATTCCTGGGATATGATAATGTATCTTCACTGGTATATGGTACTGTATCTTTACTGGGATATGGTATTGTATCTTTACTGGGATATGGTATTGTATCTTTCCTGGGATATTTTACTGTATATTTACTGGGATATGGTACTGTATCTTTACTGGGATATGGTACTGTATCTTTACTGGGATATGGTATTGTATTTTTACTGGGATATGGTACTGGGATATGGTATTGTATCTTTACTGGGATATGGTAATGTTTCTTTATTGGGATATGGCACTGTATCTTTACTGGGATATGGCATTGTATATTTTCTGAGATATGGTACTGTATCTTTACTGGGATATGGTACTGTATATTTACTGGGGTATGGTACTGTATCTTTACTGGGATATGGTATTGTATCTTTACTGGGATATGGTACTGTATCTTTATTGGGATATGGTACTGGGATATGGTATCATATCATTACTGTGATATGGTATGCATATTTACTGCAATATGGTAATGTTTCTTTATTGGGATATGGCACTGTATCTTTACTGGGATATGGCATTGTATCTTTTCTGAGATATGGTACTGTATCTTTACTGGGATATGGTACTGTATATTTACTGGGATAGAGTACTGGGATTTGGTATTGTATCTTTACTGGGGTATGGTACTGTATCTTTACTGGGATATGGTATTGTATCTTTACTGGGATATGGTACTATATATTTAATGGGATATAGTACTGGGATTTGGTATTGTATCTTTATTGGGATATGGTACTGTATCTTTACTGGGATATAGTACTGGGATTTGGTATTGTATCTTTATTGGGATATGGTACTATATCTTTACTGGGATATAGTACTGGGATATGGTACTGTATCTTTACTGGGATATAGTACTGGGAGATGTTAGAGTACACTACATGACCAAAAGTATGTGGACACTTGCTCGTCAAACATCTCATTTCATAATTATGGGCATTAATTTGGAGATGGTCCCCATTTTGCTGCTATAACAACCTCACCTGTTCTGGGAAGGCTTTCCACTAGAGGTTGGGAAATTGCTATGGGCAGTTGCTTCCATTCAGCCACAAGAGCATTAGTGAGATCAGGCACTGATATTGGGCGATTAGGCCTGGCTCGCAGTCGGCGTTCCAATTCATCCCAAAGGTGTTCGATGGAGTTGTGGTCAGGGCTCTGTGCAGGCCAGTGAAGTTCTTCCACACCGATCTCAACAAAACATTTCTGTATGGATCTCGCTTTGTGCACGGTGTCATTGTCATGCTGAAACACAAAAGGGCCTTCCCCAAACTGTTGCCACAAAGCTGTAAGCACAGAATCGTCTAGAATGTCATTGTATGCTGTAGCGTTCAGATTTCCCTTCACTGGAACTAAGGAGCCTAGCCCGAATCATGAAAAACTGCATCAGACCATTATTCCTCCTCCAACAAACTTTACAGTTGGCACTATGCATTGGGGCAGGTAGCGTTCTCCTGGCATCCGCCAAACCCACATTCGTCCGACGGATTGCCAGACGGTGAAGAGTGATTAATCACTCCAGAGAACGAGATTCCACTGCTCCAGTCCAATGGCGGCTAGCTTTACATAACTCCAGCCGACGCTTGGCATTGCGCATGGTGATCTTAGGCTTGTGTGCGGCTGCTTGGCCAAAGAAACCCATTTCATGAAGCTCCCAACGAACAGTTCTTGTGCTGACGTTGCTTCTAGAGGCAGTTTGGAACTCAGTAGTGAGTGTTGCAACCAAGGACAGACAATTTGTACGCACTACGTGCTTCAGCACTCCGCGATCCAGCTCTGTGAGCTTGTGTGGCCTACCACTTCGCGGTTGAGCCGTTGTTGCTCCTAGACGTTTCCACTTCACAATAAAAGCACTTACAGTTGACTGGGGCAGCTCTATCAGGGCAGAAATTTGACGAACTGACCTGTTGGAAAGGTGGCATCCTATGACGGTGCCACGTTGAAAGTCACTGAGCTCTTCAGTAGGGCCATTCTACTGCCAATGTTTGTCTATGGAGATTGCATGGCTGTGTGCTCGATTTTACACACCTGTCAGGAAAGGGTGTGGCTGAAATAGCCAAATCCACTACTTTTAAGGTGTGTCCACATACTTTTGTATATATAGTGTATCTTTACTGGGATAAGGTACTATATCTTTACTGGGAATGATATGGCATTGGGATATGGTATTGTATATTTTTTACTGTCTCTTTGCTGGGATATGGTACTGTATTTTACTGGGATATGGTACTGTATCTTTATTTGGATATGGCACTGTATCTTCACTGGGATATAGTATTGTATCTTTACAGGGATATGGTACTGGGATATGGTACTGTATCTTTACTGGGATATGGTACTGGGATATGGCACAGTATCTTTACTGGTGTATGGTACTGGGATATGGTATTCTATATTTACTGGGATATGGTATTGTATATTTACTGGGATATTGTACTGTATATTTACTGGGATATGGTATTGTATCTTTACTGGGATATGGTACTGGGATATGGTATTTTATCTTTACTGGGATATTGTACTGGGATATGTTACTGTATCTTTACTGGGATATGGTATTGTATCTCTACTGGGATATGGTACTGTATCTTTACTGGGAAATGGTATTGTATATTTACTGGGATATGGTACTGTATCTTTACTGGAGTATGTTACTGGGATATGTTACTGTATCTTTACTGGGAAATGGTATTGTATATTTACTGGGATAAGGTACTGTATCTTTACTGGGAAATGGTATTGTATATTTACTGGGATATGGTCCTGTATCTTTACTGGAGTATGTTACTGGGATATGTTACTGTATCTTTACTGGGAAATGGTATTGTATCTTTACTGGGATATGGTACTGTATCTTTACTGGGATATGGCACTGTATCTTTACTGGGATATGGTATTGTATCTTTACTGGGATATGGTACTGTATCTTTACTGGGATATGGTACTGTATCTTTCCTGGGATATGGTACTGTATCTTTACTGGGATATGGTAGTATATTTACTGGGATATGGTACTGTATCTTTACTGGGATATGGTATTATATCATTACTGGGATATGGTACTGTATCTTTACTGGGATATGATAGTATATTTACTGGGATATGGTACTGTATCTTTACTGGGGTATATTACTGGGATATGGTACTGTATCTTGAATGGGAAATGGTATTGTACATTTCCTGGGATATGTTACTGTATATTTACTGGGATATGGTATTGTATCTTTACTGGGAAATTGTATTGTATATTTACTGGGATATGGTACTGTATCTTTACTGGGAAATGGTATTGTATATTTACTGGGATATGGTACTGTATCTTTACTGGGATATGGTATTGTATCTTTACTGGGATATGGTACTGTATCTTTACTGGGATATGGTACTGTATCTTTCCTGGGATATGGTACTGTATCTTTACTGGGATATGGTAGTATATTTACTGGGATATGGTACTGTATCTTTACTGGGATATGGTATTATATCATTACTGGGATATGGTACTGTATCTTTACTGGGATATGATAGTATATTTACTGGGATATGGTACTGTATCTTTACTGGGGTATGTTACTGGGATATGGTACTGTATCTTGAATGGGAAATGGTATTGTACATTTCCTGGGATATGTTACTGTATATTTACTGGGATATGGTATTGTATCTTTCCTGGGATATGTTACTGTATATTTACTGGGATATGGTATTGTATCTTTACTGGGATATGGTAGTATATTTACTGGGATATGGTACTGTATCTTTACTGGGGTGTGTTACTGTGATATGGTACTGTATCTTCACTGGGAAATGGTATTGTATCTTTCCTGGGATATGTTACTGTATTTTTACTGGGATATGGTATTGTATCTTTCCTGGGATATGTTACTGTATATTTACTGGGATATGGTACTGTATCTTTACTGGGATATGGTATTGTATATTTACTGGGATAGGGTACTGTATCTTTACTGGGATATGGTATTGTATCTTTATTGGGATATGGTACTGTATCTTTACTGGGATATGGTACTGTATCTTTTCTGGGATATGGTACTGTATCTTTACTGGGATACGGTAGTATATCTTTACTGGGATATGGTACTGTATCTTTACTGGGATATGGTAGTATATTTACTGGGATATGGTACTGTATCTTTCCTGGGATATGGTACTGGGATATGTTACTGTATATTTACTGGGATATGGTAGTTTATTTACTGGGATATGGTACTGTATCTTTACTGGGGTGTGTTACTGGGATATGGTACTGTATCTTCACTGGGAAATGGTATTGTATCTTTCCTGGGATATGTTACTGTATGTTTACTGGGATATGGTATTGTATATTTACTGGGATATGGTACTGTATCTATACTGGGATATGGTATTGTATCTTTACTGGGATATGGT
This sequence comes from Coregonus ussuriensis, assembly GCA_031479575.1. Taxonomy (NCBI): domain Eukaryota; kingdom Metazoa; phylum Chordata; class Actinopteri; order Salmoniformes; family Salmonidae; genus Coregonus; species Coregonus ussuriensis. Next base: position 46,154,153 of record CM062477.1, on the reverse strand, counting down.
ACTGTATCTTTACTGGGATATGGTACTGTATCTTTACTGGGATATGGTACTGTATCTTTACTGAGATATGGTATTGTATCTTTACTGGGATATGGTACTGTATCTTTACTGGGATATGGTACTGTATCTTTACTGGGATATGGTACTGTATCTTCCCTGGGATATGGTTTGTATCTTTACTGGGAAATGGTATTATATCTTTACTGGGATACGGTACTGTATCTTCCCTGGGATATGGTACTGTATCTTTACTGGGATATGTTATTATATCTTTACTGGGATATGGTACTGTATCTTTACTGGGATATGGTATTGTATCTTTCCTGGGATATGTTACTGTATCTTTACTGGGATATGGTAGTATATTTACTGGAATATGGTACTGTATCTTTACTGGGGTATGTTACTGGGATATGTTACTGTATCTTTACTGGGATATGGTATTGTATCTCTACTGGGATATGTTACTGTATCTTTACTGGGATATGGTAGTATATTTACTGGGATATGATACTGTATCTTTACTGGAGTATGTTACTGGGATATGTTACTGTATCTTTACTGGGAAATGGTATTGTATATTTACTGGGATATGGTACTGTATCTTTACTGGGAAATGGTATTGTATATTTACTGGGATATGGTACTGTATCTTTACTGGGATATGGTATTGTATCTTTACTGGGATATGGTACTGTATCTTTACTGGGATATGGTACTGTATCTTTCCTGGGATATGGTACTGTATCTTTACTGGGATATGGTATTATATCATTACTGGGATACGGTACTGTATCTTTCCTGGGATATGGTACTGTATCTTTACTGGGATATGATAGTATATTTACTGGGATATGGTACTGTATCTTTACTGGGGTATGTTACTGGGATATGGTACTGTATCTTGAATGGGATATGGTATTGTATCTTTCCTGGGATATGTTACTGTATATTTACTGGGATATGGTATTGTATCTTTACTGGGATATGGTAGTATATTTACTGGGATATGGTACTGTATCTTTCCTGGGATATGGTACTGTATCTTTCCTGGGATATGGTACTGTGTCTTTACTGGGATATGGTACTGTATCTATACATAAAAGGAAGGTGCAGACATGATGATCAAATAAAATATGTAGTCAGTAGGATACAGTAAATCTGATGTATCACAGTATTTTAATCCTATACTTCAGCCTATTCAACCTGTGTGTGTGTGTGTGTGCGTGTGTGTGTGTATTTAACCTACCCAGGCAGTTGAACAATCATATCCCATCTCTAAATGGCACACTGCCACAGAACAGAGACAACCACACTGTTCAGTGAGTGAAGAGGCATTCATTCCCCTGATAGACCTATTACACAACATGCATGTTACTGCCTGAGAATAGATAGAGACAATGATAGTCTTGTGGTGGATGTGTTGACTTCCAGACCTGGGTTCCAATGCATGTGTATTTTACTTTCTGGTACTTTTATTTGAGTATTTGTACACTTCATGACTCGTTATCACCGGTGTGGCGGTACTACGGTCACCGCAACAGCCCTACTCACACTACAGAAACAGGAGATAGACTAGTGTCCTGTCCAGGGGGTGTCCTGTACATCAAGCTGTCTCACTACAGGAACAGGAGATAGACTAGTGTCCTGTCCAGGGGGTGTCCTGTACATCAAGCTGCCTCACTACAGAAACAGGAGATAGACTAGTGTCCTGTCCAGGGGGTGTACTGTACATCAAGCTGCCTCACTACAGAAACAGGAGATAGACTAGTGTCCTGTCCAGGGGGTGTACTGTACATCAAGCTGTCTCACTACAGGAACAGGAGATAGACTAGTGTCCTGTCCAGGGGGTGTCCTGTACATCAAGCTGTCTCACTACAGAAACAGGAGATAGACTAGCGTCCTGTCCAGGGGGTGTACTGTACATCAAGCTGTCTCACTACAGAAACAGGAGATAGACTAGCGTCCTGTCCAGGGGGTGTACTGTACATCAAGCTGTCTCACTACAGAAACAGGAGATAGACTAGTGTCCTGTCCAGGGGGTGTCCTGTACATCAAGCTGTCTCACTACAGAAACAGGAGATAGACTAGCGTCCTGTCCAGGGGGTGTACTGTACATCAAGCTGTCTCACTACAGAAACAGGAGATAGACTAGTGTCCTGTCCAGGGGGTGTCCTGTACATCAAGCTGTCTCACTACAGAAACAGGAGATAGACTAGCGTCCTGTCCAGGGGGTGTACTGTACATCAAGCTGTCTCACTACAGAAACAGGAGATAGACTAGTGTCCTGTCCAGGGGGTGTACTGTACATCAAGCTGTCTCACTACAGAAACAGGAGATAGACTAGCGTCCTGTCCAGGGGGTGTACTGTACATCAAGCTGTCTCACTACAGAAACAGGAGATGGACTAGCGTCCTGTCCAGGGGGTGTACTGTACATCAAGCTGTCTCACTACAAAAACAGGAGATAGACTAGTGTCCTGTCCAGGGGGGGTCCTGTACATCAAGCTGCCTCACTACAGAAACAGGAGATAGACTAGTGTCCTGTCCAGGGGGTGTACTGTACATCAAGCTGTCTCACTACAGAAACAGGAGATAGACTAGTGTCCTGTCCAGGGGTTGTCCTGTACATCAAGCTGCCTCACTACAGAAACAGGAGATAGACTAGTGTCCTGTCCAGGGGGTGTACTGTACATCAAGCTGTCTCACTACAGGAACAGGAGATAGACTAGTGTCCTGTCCAGGGGGTGTCCTGTACATCAAGCTGTCTCACTACAGAAACAGGAGATAGACTAGCGTCCTGTCCAGGAGGTGTCCTGTACATCAAGCTGCCTCACTACAGAAACAGGAGATAGACTAGTGTCCTGTCCAGGGGGTGTACTGTACATCAAGCTGCCTCACTACAGAAACAGGAGATAGACTAGTGTCCTGTCCAGGAGGTGTACTTGTACATCAAGCTGCCTCACTACAGAAACAGGAGACAGACTAGTGTCCTGTCCAGGGGGTGTCCTGTACATCAAGCTGTCTCACTACAGAAACAGGAGATAGACTAGTGTCCTGTCCAGGAGGTGTCCTGTACATCAAGCTGTCTCAGTACAGAAACAGGAGATAGACTAGTGTCCTGTCCAGGGGGGGTCCTGTACATCAAGCTGCCTCACTACAGAAACAGGAGATAGACTAGTGTCCTGTCCAGGGGGTGTCCTGTACATCAAGCTGTCTCACTACAGGAACAGGAGATAGACTAGTGTCCTGTCCAGGGGGTGTCCTGTACATCAAGCTGTCTCACTACAGGAACAGGAGATAGACTAGTGTCCTGTCCAGGGGGTGTCCTGTACATCAAGCTGTCTCACTACAGAAACAGGAGATAGACTAGCGTCCTGTCCAGGGGGTGTCCTGTACATCAAGCTGTCTCACTACAGGAACAGGAGATAGGCTAGTGTCCTGTCCAGGGGGTGTACTGTACATCAAGCTGCCTCACTACAGAAACAGGAGATAGACTAGTGTCCTGTCCAGGGGGTGTCCTGTACATCAAGCTGCCTCACTACAGAAACAGGAGATAGACTAGCGTCCTGTCCAGGGGGTGTACTGTACATCAATCTGTCTCACTACAGAAACAGGAGATAGACTAGTGTCCTGTCCAGGGGGTGTACTGGTACATCAAGCTGCCTCACTACAGAAACAGGAGATAGACTAGTGTCCTGTCCAGGGGGTGTCATGTACATCAAGCTGTCTCACTACAGAAACAGGAGATAGACTAGCGTCCTGTCCAGGAGGTGTCCTGTACATCAAGCTGCCTCACTACAGAAACAGGAGATAGACTAGTGTCCTGTCCAGGGGGTGCACTGTACATCAAGCTGCCTCACTACAGAAACAGGAGATAGACTAGTGTCCTGTCCAGGAGGTGTACTTGTACATCAAGCTGCCTCACTACAGAAACAGGAGATAGACTAGTGTCCTGTCCAGGGGGTGTCCTGTACATCAAGCTGTCTCACTACAGAAACAGGAGATAGACTAGTGTCCTGTCCAGGAGGTGTCCTGTACATCAAGCTGTCTCACTACAGAAACAGGAGATAGACTAGTGTCCTGTCCAGGGGGGGTCCTGTACATCAAGCTGCCTCACTACAGAAACAGGAGATAGACTAGTGTCCTGTCCAGGGGGTGTCCTGTACATCAAGCTGTCTCACTACAGGAACAGGAGATAGACTAGTGTCCTGTCCAGGGGGTGTCCTGTACATCAAGCTGTCTCACTACAGGAACAGGAGATAGACTAGTGTCCTGTCCAGGGGGTGTCCTGTACATCAAGCTGTCTCACTACAGAAACAGGAGATAGACTAGCGTCCTGTCCAGGGGGTGTCCTGTACATCAAGCTGTCTCACTACAGGAACAGGAGATAGACTAGTGTCCTGTCCAGGGGGTGTACTGTACATCAAGCTGCCTCACTACAGAAACAGGAGATAGACTAGTGTCCTGTCCAGGGGGTGTCCTGTACATCAAGCTGCCTCACTACAGAAACAGGAGATAGACTAGCGTCCTGTCCAGGGGGTGTACTGTACATCAATCTGTCTCACTACAGAAACAGGAGATAGACTAGTGTCCTGTCCAGGGGGTGTACTGTACATCAAGCTGTCTCACTACAGGAACAGGAGATAGACTAGTGTCCTGTCCAGGGGGTGTCCTGTACATCAAGCTGTCTCACTACAGAAACAGGAGATAGACTAGTGTCCTGTCCAGGGGGTGTCCTGTACATCAAGCTGTCTCACTACAGAAACAGGAGATAGACTTGTGTCCTGTCCAGGGGGTGTACTGTACATCAAGCTGTCTCACTACAGAAACAGGAGATAGACTAGTGTCCTGTCCAGGGGGTGTCCTGTACATCAAGCTGTCTCACTACAGAAACAGGAGATAGGCTCCTGGCCATATGACACGTTCTGTATCGGACAAGACCACTTATGGTTGGTCCCACTTTAAACAAACTACAATTTATAAACAGGCATTATAAAGTATTCATAAACACTATATGGCTGCTTCACAAATAATTTCTTATAAAGCAATGTTATCCAGTTTTATTACCTTGTGGCAGAAGTGTTGTGTGGTGATGGCGAACACCTCCAGTCCAAGAGAAGCCTTATTCAGTTCAGCCTGCAGAGCCAGGAGCTGCCTAGCCTGGTCCTCACAGCGCTCTCTCAGCTTCTGCACCAGGGCAAGCTCACACTCCTGACCTTCCACCCCTGACCCTGACCCACCACAACCTGCTGGTCTACCACGGACTGGAGAGAGAGGAGAGAAAGGAGAGAGAGAGAGGTTATTATGAGGAGGAGAGGGGGGGGGGGGGGTGAGGGAAAGAGAGAGAAACGGTGAGAAACAAGAGAGAAAGAGAGACGAAAAGTCAGAGAGAGAGAGAGATGGAAAAGACAGAGAGACAGATGGAAGGGGGGGACGTGAGAGAGAAAAAGAGAAATGACAGTACAGTTGAAGTCGGAAGTTTACATACACTTAGTTTGGAGTCATTTAAACTTGTTTTTCAACCACTCCACAAATGTCTTGTTAACAAACTATAGTTTTGGCAAGTCGGTTAGGACATCTACTTTGTGCATGACACAAGTAATTTTTCCATCAATTGTTTACAGACAGATTATTTCACTTATAATTCACTGTATCACAATCCCAGTGGGGTCAGAAGTTTACATACACTAAGTTGACTGTGCCTTTAAACAGCTTGGAAAATTCCAGAAAATGATGTCATGGCTTTAGAAGCTTCTGATAGGCTAATTGACATCATTTGAGTCAATTGGAGGGGTACCTGTGGATGTATTTCAAGGCCTACCTTCAAACAAAAGTGCCTTTTGCTTGGCATCATGGGAAAATCAAAAGAAATCAGCCAAGACCTCAGAAAAAACATTGTAGACCTCCACAAGTCCGGTTCATCCTTGGGAGCAATTTCCAAACGCCTGAAGGTACCACGTTCATCTGTACAAACAATAGTACGCAAGTATAAACACCATGGGACCACGCAGCCGTCATACCGCTCAGGAAGGAGACGCGTTCTGTCTCCTAGAGATGAACGTACTTTGGTGCGAAAAGTGCAAATGAATCCCAGAACAACAGCAAAGTACCTTGTGAAGATGCTGGAGGAAACAGGTACAAAAGTATCTATATCCACAGTAAAACAAGTCCTATATCGACATAACCTGAAAGGCCGCTCAGCAAGTAAGACGCCACTGCTCCAAAACCGCCATAAAAAAGCCTGACAACGGTTTGCAACTGCACATGGGGACAAAGATCGTACTTTTTGGAGAAATGTCCTCTGGTCTGATGAAACAAAAATAGAACTGTTTGGCCATAATGACCATTGTTATGTTTGGAGGAAAAAGGGGAAGGCTTGCAAGCCGAAGAACACCATCCCAACCGTGAAGCACGGGGGTGGCAGCATCATGCTGTGGGGGTGCTTTGCTACAGGAGGGACTGGTGCACTTCACAAAATAGATGGCATCATGAGGACGGAAAATTATGTGGATATATTGAAGCAACATCTCAAGACATCAGTCAGGAAGTTAAAGCTTGGTCGCAAATGGGTCTTCCAAATGGACAATGACCCCAAGCATACTTCCAAAGTTGTGGCAAAATGGCTTAAGGACAACAAAGTCAAGGTATTGGAGTGGCCATCACAAAGCCCTGACCTCAATCCTATAGAAAATGTGTGGGCAGAACTGAAAAAGCGTGTGTGAGCAAGGAGGCCTACAAACCTGACTCAGTTACACCAGCTCTGTCAGGAGGAATGGGCCAAAATTCACCCAACTTATTGTGGGAAGCTTGTGGAAGGCTACCCAAAACGTTTGACCCAAGTTAAACAATTTAGAGGCAATGCTACCAAATACTAATTGAGTGTATGTAAACTTCTGACCCACTGGGAATGTGATGAAATAAATAAATAATAACTGAGTCCTCTGTAGCTCAGCTGGTAGAGCACGGCGCTTGTAACGCCAAGGTAGTGGGTTCGATCCCCGGGACCACCCATACACAAAAAATTTATGCACGCATGACTGTAAGTCGCTTTGGATAAAAGCGTCTGCTAAATGGCATATTATTATTATTATAATAAAAGCTGAAATAAATCATTCTCTCTACTATTATTCTGACATTTCACATTCTTAAAATAAAGTGGTGATCCTAGCTGACCTAAGAAAGGGAATTTTTACTAAGATTAAATGTCAGGAATTGTGAAAACCTGAGTTTAAATGTATTTTGCTAAGGTGTATGTAAACTTCTGACTTCAACTGTATCTTAATATCATAGAATTAAAGACAGAGAGATAAAGGCTCATCAACTGTGAGGATCCAACATCCAGTCCATAAAGTCCATACGTCAACATAAAGTTCAACATACAGTCCAACATACAGTCCAACATACTTTCCAACATACAGTCCAACATACTTTCCAACATACAGTCCAACATACAGTCCAACATACAGTCCAACATACAGTCCAACATACAGTTCAACATACAGTCCAACATACAGTTCAACATACAGTTCAACATACAGTCCAACATACAGTCCAACATACAGTTCAACATACAGTTCAACATACAGTCCAACATACAGTTCAACATACAGTTCAACATACAGTCCAACATACAGTTCAACATACAGTTCAACATACAGTCCAACATACAGTTCAACATACAGTTCAACATACAGTCCATACAGTTCAACATACAGTTCAACATACAGTTCAACATGTAAACCATAGTCCTTCATGTAAACCATAGTCGTTCATTAGCTAATCTGCACGTCTTCTAGTGATGAAGGACCTGAGCTGCATCACAGTACTCTGCCTCCTGACTCTCAGACAGGCAGGGTGATCTATTGACCTCATTAATGGAAGATCAGACAGATGGGAGATGCCTTTAGTAGGGGCATACACACACACACACACACACTAAAATATTGATGAAGGAAGTTGGATCATTGACGCTCATGACCCACTGCTTGAATGATCCTTTGTGTATACTGTAATGGGCATTCATCAAATGCTGGAAAGATGCCATTCTTCAACCCTGAGGGTATTCATTGCATTCTAATTCATTTTCACAATGATTAAAAATGCAATGAAAGCCTGCAGCGTTATAGATATTCGGCATGCAACCCCCAGAAATCTCTTCTCTCTCTCTCTCTTTATTTTTCTCTTTCCCTGACTCACCCCTTCACCCCCTCACCCCCTCACCCCTTCACCCCCTCACCCCCTCACCCCCTCACCCCTTCACCCCTTCACCCCCCTCACCCCTTCACCCCCTCACCCCCTCACCCCTTCACCCCTTCACCCCCTCACCCCCTCACCATCTCACCCCCTCACCCCTTCACCCCCTCACCCCCTCACCCCTCTGTGCTATGACATGGAATAGATAACAACCAATCACACTTTTAGCTGAATCTACCGATTCAGTAGAACATCCTCTTTATTGGATTTTTCATTTATTTGACAAGTCAGTTAAGATAAAAGCTTTGCTTGGTGAAAACACGTATGTGTGTTTCAGAGTGTTCTGCATGTGTATAAGTTCCTAACCACGACACCGCAGTTTAAACCTGATTATGACCCCAATGTAATATTACCAGGCTGTCAGATCACCTCTCTCCACTGGTTCTGACCTGGAGCGAAAAGCCTAAAAAAGTCTCAACTGATCCTAGATCAACACTCCTACTCTGGTGATGCTTTATGAATCTGGGCCCAGGTCAGTGAGAAAATGCTGACCAGTGGAGAGAGGTGATCTGACAGGCTGGTAAATCCTACAGCCATGGAACAAGGTACGTACCAAGACCAGACGGAGAGCACACTACACCGGTTTTAAGGCTACCTGTGAGTTTTAGAAGTAATTTTAAGATTATTCTATTGGTTTTTAAATCAATCCACGATTCTGCACCCCAATACATGTCAGACCATCTTTTAGGTTATGTACCCAGTAGGTCCCTCAGGTCCTCTGGCACTGGCCTTTTAACTATCCCAAAGCCCAGGACCAGGAGGCATGGAGAGGCAGCCTTTAGTTACTATGCCCCCAGCCACTAAAATAGCCTGCCAGAGAACCTGAGGGGGGCCGAAACTGTGGACATATTTAAAAGAGATCTTAAAAAAACATATTTTTAGCTTAGCTTTTCCTCAGGGTGCTTTTTAGTCGTTCAGTTTGTCATTCTTTTGTTTTTGTCTGATGTTTGTTGAGAGAGAGAAATGTTGGCTGCTCACTCCTTCGCTCTAGCTCCTCCCTTGGTTATCTATGCACACACACACACACACACACACACACACACACACATACACACAGTGTAATATGATCTGTGCACTCACCAGGGGACTTGGGTTTGGGTGAAACCACCGCAAATCGTTTAGGGGAGGAGACTGGGGGTGGCACCATCTCTGCATCCCTCTGAACCTCCTTCCTCGGAGCTGAGCAGAAGCATAGAATCATCCATCATCAAAAATAGAATAGTCAATCCCACTTTTTACTATATGTTTCCACTGAATACTTTTCTATAGACGCTGAACTGTTTGAGAGGAGTGCTTGCAAGTAAGCATTTCTATCTACTGTGTACACTATACTGTCTCCGGCACATGACAAATCAACTTTGATTGGATCCCTATCCTCATAACAGATATATATATATATAATTGATCAAGAAATAAGAAAATGAAAACATGTCAAGGAAAACTGAAAAGGTAAGAATGGTTGTAAGGCTAACAGATCAGACCCTGTCAGCAAAATACCCCTCGCTCTCTCTAGCACCATTTTTGACTTGGTGCACTGACATCTGTGAGCTTTCCACATGAAATCACTTGATCGTTTATTGGTGCCCTTTTCTAAAACATAAGTGTTTTTCTAAAGAGCTCTTCAGTTAAGTAGGCAATGTGAACGTAACCAATAAGGTAGAGAGAGAGAGAGAAATTGAAATTGAATTGAGAAAAAAAAAAAGAGAGAGAGAGAGAGAGAGAGAGAGAGAGAGAGAGAGAGAGAGAGAGACAGGAAGAGAGAGAGAGAGAGAGAGAGAGAGAGAGAGAGAGAGAGAGAGAGAGAGAGAGAGAGGGAGAGAGAGATGTAAAACAGAGAGAGAGAGAGAGAGAGAGAGAGAGAGAGAGAGAGATGGTAAAACAGAGAGAGAGATGATAAAACACCAATTATAAACTGGATGGTTTGAGCCCTGAATGCTGATTGGCTGACAGCCGTGGTATTTCAGACTGTATACCACGGGTATGACGAAACATTTATTTTCACTGCTCTAATTACGTTGGTAACCAGTTTATAATAGCAATAATGCACCTCTGGGGTTTGTTGAATATGGCCAATATACCACGGCTAACGGCTAAGTCCCCTGTAGCTCAGTTGGTAGAGCATGGCGCTTGCAACGCCAGGGTTGTGGGTTCGTTTCCCACGGGGGGCCAGTATGAAAAATGTATGCACTCACTAACTGTAAGTCGCTCTGGATAAGTGCGTCTGCTAAATGACTAAAATGTAAAAAAAAATTAAATGTACCCAAGCACTCCGCTTTGCGTTGTGCATAAGAACAGCCCTTAGCCTTGGTATATTGGCCATATACCACACCCCCTCGTGACTTATTGCTTAAATAATGAATGCAGAGCAGAATTAGGCCGATACCCGCTAATTATCAAAATCCAGAAAAGAGACGTTACATTCTACAACCACCTAAAAGGAAGCGATTCCCAAACCTTCCATAACAAAGCCATCACCTACAGAGATTAACCTGGAGAAGAGTCCCCTAAGCAAGCTGGTCCTGGGGCTCTGTTCACAAACACAAACAGACCCCACAGAGTCCCAGGACAGCAACACAATTAGACCCAACCAAATCATGAGAAAACAAAAAGATAATTACTTGACACATTGGAAAGAATTTACAAAAAAAACTGAGCAAACTAGAATGCTATTTGGCCCTAAACAGAGAGTACACAGTGTCAGAATACCTGACCACTGTGACTGACCCAAAATTAAGGAAATCTTTGACTATGTACAGACTCAGTGAGCATAGCCTTGCTATTGAGAAAGGGCGCCGTAGGCAGACCTGGCTCTCAAGAGAAGACAGGCTATGTGCACACTGCCCACAAAATGAGGTGGAAACTGAGCTGCACTTCCTAACCTCCTGCCAAATGTATGACCATATTAGAGATATTTCCCTCAGATTACTCAGACCAACAAAGAATTAGAAAAATCCAATTTTGATAAACTCCCATATCTATTGGGTGAAATAACACAGTGTGCCATCACAGCAGCAAGATTTGTGACCTGTTGCCACAAGAAAAGGGCAACCAGTGAAGAACAAACACCATCATAAATACAACCTATATTTATGTTGATTTATTTTCCATTTTGTACTTTAACTATTTGCACATCATTATAACACTGTATTTAGACATAATATGACATTTGAAATGTATTTATTCTTTTGGAACTTCTGAGTGTAATGTTTACTGTTCATTTCTGATTGTTTATTTCACTTTTGTTTATTATCTATTTCACTTGCTTTGGCAACGTTAACCTACGTTTCCCATGTCAATAAAGCCCTTTGAATTGAATTGAATTTATAAAACACAGAGATGATAAAACAGAGAGAGATGATAGAACAGAGAGATGATAGAACTGAGAGAGATGATAAAACAGAGAGAGATGATAGAACAGAGAGATGATAGAACTGAGAGAGATGATAAAACAGAGAGAGATGATAGAACAGAAAGATGATAGAACTGAGAGAGATGATAAAACAGAGAGATGATAAAACAGAGATGATAAAACAGAGAGAGATGATAAAACAGAGAGAGATGATAGAACATAGAGGCTCTGATCAGTCCCTACACCCAAACGAGGGCATTGCGTTCATCCACCTCTGGCCTGCTGGCCCCCCTACCTCTGCGGAAGCACAGTTCCCGCTCAGCCCAGTCAAAACTGTTCGCTGCTCTGGCACCCCAATAGTGGAACAAGCTCCCTCACGACGCCAGAACAGCGGAGTCACTCACCACCTTCCGGAGACACTTGAAACCCCACCTCTTTAAGGAATACCTGGGATAGGATAAAAGTAATCCTTCTACCCTCCCCCTACCCCAACCCCCAAAACATTTTTTTTATATATATTGTAAAGTGGTTGTCCCACTGGCTATCATAAGGTGAATGCACCAATTTGTAAGTCGCTCTGGATAAGAGCGTCTGCTAAATGACGAAAATGTAAATGATAAAGAGAGATGATACAGTACAGTAGAAGGTGTGTGAGACAGAAGGTGGCCACTAGGTGGCATCACAGTACCAGTTTTCCTCCATGATTCTTGGCTAGAGCCCACCAATCTACTGCAGTGTTCTGCTAATACACATACATTACACCCTGCTAACGCTAGAGGGTAGCAGGAGACCAGTCTGCAGTTCACCCTGCTACCACTAGAGGGTAGCAGGAGACCAGTCTGCAGTACACCCTGCTACCACTAGAGGGTAGCATTTTACATTAACATTTACATTTTAGTCATTTAGCAGACACTCTTATCCAGAGCGACATACAGGAGCAATTAGGGTTAAGTGCCTTGCTCAAGGGCACATCGACAGATTTTTCACCTAGTCGGGTCGGGGATTAGAACCAGCGACCTTTCGGTTACTGGCACAACACTCTTAGCCACTAAGCTACTTGCCGCCCCCGTGAGACCAGCATGAGTCCAGTCTGCAGTACACCCTGCTACCACTAGAGGGTAGCAGCAGACCAGTCTGCAGTACACCCTGCTACCACTAGAGGGTAGCAGCAGACCAGTCTGCAGTACACCCTGCTACCAGTCTCCAGTACAGTACAGTTCACCCACTCAGTACAGCACAGAGCTGAGCTGCTAGGATAATATTTTATTTTTATTTAACCTTTATTTAACTAGACAAGTCAGTTAAGAACAAATTCTTATTTACAATGACAGCCTACCAAAAGGCAAAAGGCCTCCTGCGGGGACGGGGGCTGGGATTCAAAATAAAAATATACGACAAGCACACATCACGACAAGAGAGACACCACAACACTACATAAAGAGAGACACCACAACACTACATAAAGAGAGACACCACAACACTA
>CM062477.1:46098566-46136066 GCA_031479575.1 Coregonus ussuriensis | reverse complement strand
CCCCCAGCCTATAGAGTCATGTGTACCCCAGACACAGCGACCTTGAAGGGGACAACAAGTGGACAGACCCTGTCTACAAACAACCACTGGCCCCACAACACGTCTCACCATCCGAGCCTGAGAGGACTAAACTATGGAGTCTGGCATCACAACACTAGGACACAAATAGTGGGTTGAACAAGACTCCACTAAGTCTCGTCGAGAGATGAGTGTTTGAACCAAGGTGGCTGGGGTATGGAGGGTGGGAAAATACCCACGGGATGGGTGGTGGGGTTGCTGGGTAGGGGGAGGGGGGGGGGGGGTAAGGCTTACCCGTGTCAGAGGCCCGGGCCGGGGGCAGCAGGGAGCGGCGGTGGAGGGCGGGGGCGTTGGGGGGCTGGGGGCTGCTGTGGCTGGGGGGTACAGGGGACAGGTGGAGGGGGGTATCATCATTACCACTGCTGGGACCTAGAGAGGGGACAGACAGAGGGAAATAATGGGTTAGGGCTCGATACAATCAAACAACTATTTACTGTGTACACTCTTCGAAAAAAAAGGGTTATTTGGCTGTCTCCCATAGGAGAACCCGTTTTGGTTCCAGGTAGAACCTGGGGAAGGGGGATACCTAGTCAGTTGCACAACGGAACGCATTCAACTGAAATGTGTCTTCCGCATTTAACCCAACCCCTCTGAATTAAAGAGAGGTGCGGAGGGCTGCCTGTTGGTTGGTTTTGTACACAACTCAATAATTCATAAAGATGTGTGTTCTGTAGTCAATCATAAATGTTTCCCACATTCAACATTTGGTGCAACCAGTGCAACCAGAAAAAAGCGTTGTAAAAGCGTTGTAAAAGTGTTGTAACATCACATTGAATTGAAAACAATGACGGCGGCCAAAAACAAACACACAGTATTTAACCAGTAATAACCGTTTCCCCCCATTCTCAGTGTGAATACAGCTATCTCTGAGAGGGAGGTGTGCTGGCTTCTGGCTGGTTGAACATTAGATATGTCTACAGGTTCATCTGTATTAATGACTGAAGTCTCCTGGTCCTAACTACTCAATCTTCCATGAGCTCTTTCTTTAAAGACGGAGGTCTCTAGGCCCATACAGGACAATCATCATCATCATCTGGCATAGCTTCCTTAAGCAATGTCTGACTAGCTGGCAGGAAGCAGGAAGTATTCAGCTTTACCTCCTGAATCAATAACATCATCAAAGTGCTGACACATGACACGCAGACGAGAAACTCTAAACTCTGTCATCCAGAGGAGAGAAAGTGAGACAGACAGAGAGACAGACAGAGAGACAGAGAGAGAGAGAGAGAGAGAGAGAGAGAGAGAGAGAGAGAGAGAGAGAGAGAGAGAGAGAGAGAGAGAGAGAGAGAGAGAGAGAGAGAGAGAGAGAGAGAGAGAGAGAGAGAGAGAGAGAGAGAAAGGACCACTCCACAAGTTTGTGCCCTAGAATTGAAGCAACATTCTGCAGGGTGAAGATCAATAGCGTCAACACAGCAGAATAATGTCTTCAATTCTCAGAGGAGGCTTGGATAGGAGCCAGATAGCACTAATAAAATCACTACTGGCACATCAAAACAAACAAAGACACTTGTTTTACTGTACATGGTGTACATGATAGTAGGCAAGCTGTAAAATCAGGACTGAAGATAAGTATTCAAATGCCAAAAAATAGGACATCGAAATGGAACAAACATTTGAAGCATATTTACGTGACAACAACAAGAGGTGACAGGAGGAGGCAGGGTAGAAAAGGGAATTCCTAGATGAGGAAAAGGTTCTCTGACAGGTTGAACTCAGATTAATGTCCCATCGCTCTCCATCCATCACGTTCTTACTCTCAGAACTCTGGCTTTTTAATGGCAGAATTGACACGGCTGGCTTAGTAGCGTAAGAAGAAGCCAAGCCACTGTCATGTTTATTAAATATGAATAATAATAATAATAATAATAATATAATTATAATTGTATTTATAAAGTGCATCTCTCACACATAAGGTTCTGTAATATACGTGTCTAAGTGAAACCCACAGACCAACAGCAGGAGCGAGATGACTGTAGGATGTGAGGAGGGTAAGGATGTATGTGACCGTAGGATGTGAGGAGGGTAAGGATGTATGTGACTGTAGGATGTGAGGAGGGTAAGGATGTATGTGCCTGTAGGATGTGAGGAGGGTAAGGATGTATGTGACTGTAGGATGTGAGGAGGGTAAGGATGTATGTGACTGTAGGATGTGAGGAGGGTAAGGATGTATGTGACTGTAGGATGTGAGGAGGGTAAGGATGTATGTGACTGTAGGATGTGAGGAGGGTAAGGATGTATGTGACTGTAGGATGTGAGGAGGGTAAGGATGTATGTGACTGTAGGATGTGAGGAGGGTAAGGATGTATGTGACTGTAGGATGTGAGGAGGGTAAGGATGTATGTGACTGTAGGATGTGAGGAGGGTAAGGATGTATGTGACTGTAGGATGTGAGGAGGGTAAGGATGTATGTGACTGTAGGATGTGAGGAGGGTAAGGATGTATGTGACTGTAGGATGTGAGGAGGGTAAGGATGTATGTGACTGTAGGATGTGAGGAGGGTAAGGATGTATGTGACTGTAGGGTGTGAGGAGGGTAAGGATGTATGTGACCATAGGATGTGAGGAGGGTAAGGATGGATGTGACTGTAGGATGTGAGGAGGGTAAGGATGTATGTGACTGTAGGATGTGAGGAGGGTAAGGATGTATGTGACTGTAGGATGTGAGGAGGGTAAGGATGTATGTGACTGTAGGATGTGAGGAGGGTAAGGATGTATGTGACTGTAGGATGTGAGGAGGGTAAGGATGTATGTGACTGTAGGATGTGAGGAGGGTAAGGATGTATGTGACTGTAGGATGTGAGGAGGGTAAGGATGTATGTGACTGTAGGATGTGAGGAGGGTAAGGATGTATGTGACTGTAGGATGTGAGGAGTGTAAGGATGTATGTGACTGTAGGATGTGAGGAGGGTAAGGATGTATGTGACTGTAGGATGTGAGGAGGGTAAGGATGTATGTGACTGTAGGATGTGAGGAGGGTAAGGATGTATGTGACTGTAGGATGTGAGGAGGGTAAGGATGTATGTGACTGTAGGATGTGAGGAGGGTAAGGATGTATGTGACTGTAGGATGTGAGGAGGGTAAGGATGTATGTGACTGTAGGATGTGAGGAGGGTAAGGATGTATGTGACTGTAGGATGTGAGGAGGGTAAGGATGTATGTGACTGTAGGATGTGAGGAGGGTAAGGATGTATGTGACTGTAGGATGTGAGGAGGGTAAGGATGTATGTGACTGTAGGATGTGAGGAGGGTAAGGATGTATGTGACTCTAGGGTGTGAGGAGGGTAAGGATGTATGTGACTGTAGGATGTGAGGAGGGTAAGGATGTATGTGACTGTAGGGTGTGAGGAGGGTAAGGATGTATGTGACCATAGGATGTGAGGAGGGTAAGGATGGATGTGACTGTAGGATGTGAGGAGGGTAAGGATGTATGTGACTGTAGGATGTGAGGAGGGTAAGGATGTATGTGACTGTAGGATGTGAGGAGGGTAAGGATGGATGTGACTGTAGGATGTGAGGAGGGTAAGGATGTATGTGACTGTAGGATGTGAGGAGGGTAAGGATGTATGTGACTGTAGGATGTGAGGAGGGTAAGGATGTATGTGACTGTAGGATGTGAGGAGGGTAAGGATGTATGTGACTGTAGGATGTGAGGAGGGTAAGGATGTATGTGACTGTAGGATGTGAGGAGGGTAAGGATGTATGTGACTGTAGGATGTGAGGAGGGTAAGGATGTATGTGACTGTAGGATGTGAGGAGGGTAAGGATGTATGTGACTGTAGGATGTGAGGAGGGTAAGGATGTATGTGACTGTAGGATGTGAGGAGGGTAAGGATGTATGTGACTGTAGGATGTGAGGAGGGTAAGGCTGTATGTGACTGTAGGATGTGAGGAGGGTAAGGATGTATGTGACTCTAGGGTGTGAGGAGGGTAAGGATGTATGTGACTGTAGGATGTGAGGAGGGTAAGGATGTATGTGACTGTAGGATGTGAGGAGGGTAAGGATGTATGTGACTGTAGGATGTGAGGAGGGTAAGGATGTATGTGACTGTAGGATGTGAGGAGGGTAAGGATGTATGTGACTGTAGGATGTGAGGAGGGTAAGGATGTATGTGACTGTAGGATGTGAGGAGGGTAAGGATGTATGTGACTGTAGGATGTGAGGAGTGTAAGGATGTATGTGACTGTAGGATGTGAGGAGGGTAAGGATGTATGTGACTGTAGGATGTGAGGAGGGTAAGGATGTATGTGACTGTAGGATGTGAGGAGGGTAAGGATGTATGTGACTGTAGGATGTGAGGAGGGTAAGGATGTATGTGACTGTAGGATGTGAGGAGGGTAAGGATGTATGTGACTGTAGGATGTGAGGAGGGTAAGGATGTATGTGACTGTAGGATGTGAGGAGGGTAAGGATGTATGTGACTGTAGGATGTGAGGAGGGTAAGGATGTATGTGACTGTAGGATGTGAGGAGGGTAAGGATGTATGTGACTGTAGGATGTGAGGAGGGTAAGGATGTATGTGACTGTAGGATAAGAGTAAAGGCTCTGTCCCAAATGACACACTATTATCTACGGCGGCAGGTAGCTTAGTGGTTAAGAGCGTTGTGCCAGTAACCGAAAGGTCGCTGGTTCTAATCCCAGAGGCGACTAGGTGAAAAATCTGCCTATGTGCCCTTGAGCAAGGCACTTAACCCTAATTGCTCCTGTAAGTCGGCTCTGGATAAGAGCGTCTACTAAATGACTAAAATGTAAATTTAGTGCCCTACTTCTGACCGGAGCCCTATGGGCACAGGGTTCCATTTCAGACACAGCCTTGGTGTATTTCCTGGGAGAATTAAAGGTACGGTACCGCAGGAGCAGTTGTTTTCCCCCAGGCAGCCAATAGACACATAGATGCTGAAGCAAGCATCTGATTGGGTAGGGGAGACAGAGGGAGCTGGCCTCCCATTGGTGGATCAGTAAATCAATGCTTGTTTCTACCTGCTGACGGTGTCTTGTAGCTATAGCTGTGTTCGTGTGTGTGTGCTCATGTGTTTGTGTCTGTGTGTGTATCACCTTGCTGTTTGCACCCTCTGATCAGAGTCCAGCTTTAGAGACTCCCAGTTCTATCGTTGCCTGGATATCCAGTACACTGTATGGCTCTGAGTCATTGACTAGTGTTCAAGTTCATCCCAGCCAAAGCTGTTTGTTTCAGATTGTCAGCAACAGACAGCAGTAATCTAACATGCCAGCTGGGCAGAACAGAGCGGAGACAAAGAGAGGTCACATCCCAAATGGCACCCTATTCCCTATGGGCCCTGGTCAAAAGTAGTGCACTACATAGGGAATAGGGTGCCATTTGGGACGTAGAAGGACATTGGCCCAGCGTCGTCCAGGATAGGGGAGGGAATGGCCGGCAGGGATGTTGGTTGAGCATGGTGTTTGCAACGCCAGGGTTGTGGGTTCAATTCCCACGGGGGGCCAGTAAAAAAATAAAATAAATATACATATATAAAAAAAGAATGATGTATGCACTCACTAAATGTAGACTCCTGAGTGGCGCAGTGGTCTAAGGCACTGCATCGCAGTGCTAACTGTGCCACTAGAGATCCTGGTTCGAATCCAGGCTCTGTCGCAGCCGGCCGCGACCGGGAGACTCATGGGCGGCGCACAATTGACCCAGCGTTGTCCAGGGTAGGGGAGGGAATGGCCGGCAGGGATGTAGCTCAGTTGATAGAGCATGGCGTTTGCAATGCCAGGGTTGTGGGTTCGATTCCCACGGGGGGCCAGTATAAAAAAATATGTATTCACTAACTGTAAGTCGCTCTGGATAAGAGCGTCTGCTAAATGACTAAAATGTAAAATGTACACAAGGAGGTCCCTGGGCTAGTTGTCATGTCCAGGCTGATTAATGGGACATGATGCCACCGGGCACTGCTGTTCATTATTGTCAACTCTGAGAGTTATACCCACTTTGAGAGAGAGAAAGGGTGAGAGATGTGAGAGAGAAAGGGTGAGCGAGAGAGTGAGTGAGAGAGAAAGGGTGAGAGAGTGAGAGAGAAAGGGGGAGAGAGTGAGAGAGAGAGAGAGTGAAACGCGAAAGGGAGAAGAGTATTCCTAGTCAGCAGCACCGTGTGAAGACGCAGCATGCAGCAGTGGTGTGTGAAGGTGCTGCGTGGAGCAGTGGTGTGTGAAGGTGCTGCGTGGAGCAGTGGTGTGTGAAGGTGCTGCGTGGAGCAGTGGTGTGTGAAGGTGCTGCGTGGAGCAGTGTTGTGTGAAGGTGCTGCGTGTGGAGCAGTGGTGTGTGAAGGTGCTGCGTGGAGCAGTGGTGTGCGAAGGTGCTGCGTGGAGCAGTGGTGTGCGAAGGTGCTGCGTGGAGCAGTGGTGTGCGAAGGTGCTGCGTGTGGAGCAGTGGTGTGCGAAGGTGCTGCGTGGGAGCAGTGGTGTGCGAAGGTGCTGCGTGTGGAGCAGTGGTGTGCGAAGGTGCTGCGTGGAGCAGTGGTGTGCGAAGGTGCTGCGTGGAGAATACGACTGTAACTCAGTGCTAACCTAGCAGAAGTATCTGGGGGATTAGACCATTATGGACCACCAAGCTATTTAGTACACATCCTGTATTACAATGTCTGACTATAAACAATCCCTGAAAATGATATATACTGTAAGGTAACAACATACAGCCTTCATACAGCCAACCACCAATGGATGACCAACCACCAATGGATGACCAACCACCAATGGATGACCAACCAAAATGATATATACTGTAGGTAACAACACTAAGCCTTCATACAGCCACACAGAACTGTTTCATAATACTCTATGACTGCATACGTAGTTGCTATGAATGGCAATAAGCACATATAACACTTCATAAGAAGCCGCTTCAAGAATTGATGTTGAATCTCTTCTACAGCCATATAAGTTAAGCACCACAAGACAACAGTGCCAATGGATGACCAACCACCAATGGATGACCAACCTACCAATGGATGACCAACCACCAATGGATGACCAACCACCAATGGATGACCAACCACCAATGGATGACCAACCACCAAAGTGGCGCAGTGGTCTAAGGCACTGTATTGCAGTGCTAGCTGTGCCACTAGAGATCCTGGTTTGAATCCAGGCTCTGTCGTAGCCGGCCGTGACCGGGAGACCCATGGGGCGGCGCACAATTGGCCCAGCGTCGTCCAGGATAGGGGAGGGAATGGCCGGCAGGGATGTAGCTCAGTTGAGCATGGCTTTTGCAACGCCAGGGTTGTGGGTTCAATTCCCACGGGGGCCAGTAAAAAAAAAATATATATATATATAAAAAAAGAATGATGTATGCACTCACTAACTGTAAGTGGCTCTGGATAAGAGCGTCTGCTAAATGACGTAAATGTAAATGAAGAAACACTTACATGGATGCAGGACTTCCTCCTCCCCATTGGTGGATACCCTCTGAAGGATAACTGTCAGAAAAGGTCCAAAGTATCCCAGTAACGTATACATTGGAGCTTCCTTCTTGATTGTTAGTCTCTCTTACAGGATATCAATGATAGGACAGAAACCATGACAGTGGTCTGTAAGTCACCAGACGAACTCATGGCTCAAGTATCCTGTAGTAGTATTATTATTTATTACTCTAAGTAATGAAGGTTGGTGGCTATCATGGTAACTCTGCATAAAGTATGGCAGAAACTACTAGTCTGACACTCTCTCTCTCTCTCTCTCTCTCTCTCTCTCTCTCTCTCTCTCTCTCTCTCTCTCTCTCTCTCTCTCTCTCTCTCTCTCTCTCTCTCTCTCTCTCTCTCTCTCTCTCTCTCTCTCTCTCTCTCTCTCTCTCTCTCTCTCTCTCTCTCTCTCTCTCTCTCTCTCTCTCTCTCTCTCTCTCTCTGTCTCTCTCTCTCTGTCTGTCTGTCTGTCTGTCTGTCTGTCTGTCTGTCTGTTTAGGCAGATCATCCCAGCACCAAGTACCAAGTTATGTACCAACTTGCCCCCAGGCGCTCTCTCAGTCTGTTGGACACACAGCTGCCAAGCAAGGCTAATGTTTACTGTTTTATGGACAAATGGATTTATAAATAGAGAGAGAGAGAGAGACAGAAAGGAGAAGTGAAGGATGGGATGATCTCCACCCAGGGATGGTATGTTGACAGCTGTTTTCTCTGTTTCAGTCTACACAATCTAACTGGAGGCTACTGGGCATGGCTTCTGAGAGAAACACCCAGCCAGCCAGCCAGCCACCCAGCCAGCCAGCCACCCAGCCACCCACCCAGCCACCCAGCCAGCCACCCAGCTACCCAGCCAGCCACCCAGCCAGCCACCCAGCCAGCCAGCCAGCCACCCAGCCACCCACCCACCCAGCCACCCAGCCAGCCAGCCACCCAGCCAGCCAGCCAGCCAGCCAGCCAGCCACCCAGCCAGCCAGCCAGCCAGCCACCCAGCCAGCCAGCCACCCAGCCAGCCAGCCAGCCAGCCAGCCAGCCAGCCACCCAGCCAGCCACCCAGCCAGCCACCCAGCCAGCCAGCCAGCCACCCAGCCACCCAGCCACCCAGCCAAAGCCAGCCACCCAGCCACCCAGCACCCACCCACCCAGCCAGCCACCCACCCAGCCAAAGCCAGCCACCCAGCCCCCACCAACCCAGCCACCCAGCCACCCAGCCAAAGCCAGCCACCCACCCACCCAGCCACCCAGCCATCCAGCCACCCAGCCACCCACCCAGCCACCCACCCAGCCGGCCACCCAGCCAGCCACCCAGCCATCCAGCCACACAGACAGCCAGCCAGCCACCCAGCCAGCCAGCCAGCCAGCCACCCAGCCACCCACCCAGCCGGCCACCCAGCCAGCCACCCAGCCAGCCAGCCATCCAGCCACCCACCCAGCTACCCACCCAGCCACCCAGCCAGCCACCCACCCACCCAGCCAGCCAGCCAGCCAGCCAGCCAGCCACCCAGCCAGCCAGCCAGGCCCACATAGTCTCACTGTCTGTGGGTCTAAATAAGAAGGGAGGGAGCAGTCAAAGCAGTAAAAGTGCCCAGCAGGTGCCAGAGTCTGGCCTTGTGGTACAGGAGTATCCCTGACTCCAGACTACACAGAGAGACAGATGAAGTGTCCAGTACCAGTGAGGATCCGTTGCCTATCTCTCAGGACCTCCCAGCTGTCCGTCTCTCTCCGCCAGGGAACAAATGCTGGGACACTCTAGAAGTCAGAGTTTTCACCCCTTACTATATGTGCCTATCAGAGCATGCCTAGGGCCAGGAGTCCTGACGAGAAAAACTCTGGGCCCTGAACATGCCACAACCACAGTTGACCAACACCATCAACAACAAAGTGAAGACTGCCTGACAGTCGATGATAACCTCACATAAATAAAGTTTGACATTAAACTTGGCAGCAAGTTCATTTAATTGCTTTATCTTTGAGACTATTAGTCATTTGGATGGATTTCCTTTTCCTTTTCCTCGATAGAGCACGAAGCCACATAGCCGACAATCAGCACTTTCCTGACAGAGCTAGTCTTGGCTCAGCTCACAGCTCTGGAGCCACAGGGGAATGGAGCAGATAATCGGAGCCTGTCATAGAGACAGCAGCCTGCCTGGACTACAGGCTAACCCTGGGAGACCACAACTGCATCTATTCCAGGTAAGCTATTCCTGGTACTGTAGATCAGCAGCCAAAGTGCAGCCGGTCAGCCACATCAAAGGACAACAGTGTCTGGTCTGTATGATGATCTAACACTGATGTTATGTGGTGTTCACCGGCAGGTGGCTTAGTGGTTAAGAGCGTTGTGCCAGTAACCGAAAGGTCGCTGGTTCTAATCCCCGAGCCGACTAGGTGAAAAATCTGTCGATGTGCCCTTGAGCAAGGCACTTAACCCCAATTGCTCCTGTAAGTCGCTCTGGATAAGAGCGTCTGCTAAATGACTAAAAAATTGTACAAAAAAATACATGGTATGTACAACATAACTACACTAATATAGTTCCTGTCAAAAAAACAATTACAGCTTAAAGATGAGTTTCTGAAAATAACTGTAAAACACATATCGTGTCCAATGTCCACCCTGCCCGCTCATACTTACTACAGGGTTACTGTAAAGTAAAGAGTTACGTTCATCTTCCACGACATGACATAACACGTTTCATGTTGCTAAGTAACAGTGGGAGAGAAGAGCAGTGGTAGTCTGAGTGATTAGTGTGCGTCTTG
The DNA here is from genome assembly GCA_031479575.1 of Coregonus ussuriensis. Taxonomy (NCBI): domain Eukaryota; kingdom Metazoa; phylum Chordata; class Actinopteri; order Salmoniformes; family Salmonidae; genus Coregonus; species Coregonus ussuriensis. Next base: position 46,125,822 of record CM062477.1, on the reverse strand, counting down.
GTTTAGAGGCTTCTAACGACTGGCGCTTGTAAAACGTCCCTTCATGTCCCTCTTCACCCTGTCACAGATCCAGGCTACTACAGATATTGATTACCCTGTAGAATGGCTAAGTGGGAGGCTTAGAAGAGGAGAGGAGAGGCAGACTCTGCACAAACAGGGCTTTCACACAGTGTGTGTGTGTGTGTGTGTGTATAGGCTCAGTAACAGGGTTTTAATCCTACCCTAACGGAATGTTATAGAGCTACAGCGGGTGTAGAGGTTGACATAGGAACAGGAATCCCGCTGGTCCTGTGGGATTCTGGCAGGAATGGGAGTTTAGTTGTGAAGTTAAATTCAGGACAGGACAGGACAGGATTGACAGTCCACCGGAATGGGAGTTTAGTTGTGAAGTTAAATTCAGGACAGGACAGGATTGACAGTCCACAGGAATGGGAGTTTAGTTGTGAAGTTAAATTCAGGACAGGATTGACAGTCTACAGAAATGGGAGTTTAGTTGTGAAGTTAAATTCAGGACAGGACAGGCTTGACAGTCCACAGGAATGGGCAGTACAGGAATAGTTATAAACTGAGTTTTTATATAAATACAGCTGCGGAAAAAATTAAGAGACCACTGCAAAATTATCAGTTTCTCTGGTTTTACTATTTATAGGTATTTGTTTGGGTAAAAATAACATTTTTGTTTTATTCTATAAACTACTGACAACATTTCTCCCAAATTCAAAATAAAAATATTGTCATTTAGAGCATTTATTTGCAGAAAATGACAACTGGTCAAAATAACAAAAAAGATGCAGTGTTGTCAGACCTCGAATAATGCAAAGAAAATTAGTTCATGTTCATTTTTAAACAACACAATAGTAATGTTTTAACTTTGGAAGAGTTCAGAAATCAATATTTGGTGGAATAACCCTGATTTTCAATCACAGCTTTCATGCGTCTTGGCATGCTCTCCACCAGTCTTTCACGTTGATGTTGGGTGACTTTATGCCACTCCTGGCGCAAAAATTCAAGCAGCTCGGCTTTGTTTGATGGCCTGTGACCATCCATCTTCCTCTTGATCACATTCCAGAAGTCTTCAATGGGTTTCAGGTCTGGAGATTGGGCTGGCCATGACAGGGTTTTGATCTGGTGGTCCTCCATCCACACCTTGATTGACCTGGCTGTGTGGCATGGCGCATTGTCCTGCTGGGAAAATCCAATCCTCAGAGTTGGGGAACAATGTCAGAGCAAAAGGAAGCAAGTTTTCTTCCAGGACAACCTTGTATGTGGCTTGATTCATGCCTTGCTGAAGCACCCCCAGATCATCACCGATCCTCCACCAAATTTCACAGTGTGTGCGAGACACTGTGGCTTGTAGGCCTCTCCGGGTCTCCATCTAACCATTAGACGACCAGGTGTTGGGCAAAGCTGAAAATTGGACTCATCAGAGAAGATTACCTTACTCCACTCCTCTACGGTCCAATCCTTATGGTATTTTGCAAACCTCAGCCTGGCTCTTCTTTGCTTCTCATTGATGAAGGGCTTTTTTCTAGCTTTGCACAACTTCAGCTCTGCCCCTAGGAGCCTGTTTCGAACCGTCCTCGCCATGCACTTCACCCCAGCTGCCGTTTGCCATTTTTTTTGTAGGTCACTTGATGTCATCCTACGGTTGTTGAGTGACATTCGAATGAGTTGGCGGTCATCCCGGTCAGTAGAGATTCGTTTTCGCCCTCTGCTGGTCTGTAGCTTTGTTGTCCCCAATGTCTGCTGCTTGACCTTGATCTTATGAACCGCCGTCTTTGACATTTTAAGGATGGAAGCAACCTGACGCTCACTGTATCCCTCTGCCAGTAAAGCCAGAATTGAACCCTTCTTTTCCTCACTCAAAACTTTCCTTTTCAACTCTTTTGGCATGGTCAATAATTATTTTTTGATTTATATTACTTTTGAGGTACTATTAGCACTGTTTTTGCCATCCAGCTGGTCCTATTGCAAGAGGATAGTGATGACCACAGCAGTGGTTTTTATACTTTTCCTCGTTAAATAAGATTTGGTTCAGGTGATCACCTAATCAGTACCTAATTCAGTAGAATGAGGTGTGCTTGTGTTGGAATTCAACAGACACTGGAATGGAATATTTTACCTTTATTTAATTAGGCAAATCAGTTAAGAACAAATTCTTATTCACACCGGCCTGCGCCGCCCTATGGGACTCCCAATCACGGCCGGTTGTGATACAGCCTGGAATCGAACCTGGGGGTCTGTAGTGACGCCTCGAGCACTGAGATGCAGTGCCTTAGACCGCTGCGCCACTCGGGAGCCCAATGGCTGTCATACATGTAGAGATGCTAATTTAAGAAAAATGTGCAGTGGTCTCTTAATTTTTTCCAGAGCTGTATACGTAGTGCGGAGCATTTCATAAAAAAATACAACTGGCCTAATAGAGTTTACATAATAAAAATCTATAAAAAATGTATTCCCCCCCTCCTCCACCTTCCGTTGGCTCATTGTAGCCAGTCACTGCTTTACCTCAGATGTACATGGAGACATACACAATTGCACATGCCCCATATCATGAGTTCATCCGACTCTGGGTAAGTAGAAGGGCTGCCTTCATTGCCAAAGTCTCATAATGTGGTTGTTATCAGCTGTGTGTACAGGCAACTGTCTGGAGAGCGTTGAGAAGCAGCCAAGCAGAGCAGTTGCTATGGCTACTCACACAAAAGAGTGCACTATCGCATTGGTGGATACTCACACTGCTCTCAGGGCAGGTCTGCCGGTTTTGACTAGCAGAAGGGACTTTTTGGAGCAGGTTAGCTAAAATCCTAAAATTGTCCCTGACTCGACTCGACTCAAACATATTTTCGCTACAGCTAGGCCTGCCCTGAGCAGGCTTGGTTTCCACAGAGCGGGGGGACAGACATTCAAGCGGCTAAGGGAGGAAGTTATTTCTGATTTCTGCGCTAAAGATTAGCACGGGACAGGGACGTTCGCGGAACGTTCGTGATTTTTAGGGGGGACGGGACAGGAACGTTTCGGGGGTTATAAATGTTGCGGGATCAGGACAGTACGGGTCAAAATTTGACAGGACAAGACTGGATAGTAATTAATTTTCACTCCTGTGTCAACCTCTAGTGGGTGATCTGAGGAGAAGCTATAAACATAGGACAGGGATATTGACTTGTAAGAAATTGTTTTTATGAGGTTGATATATTGGCTTTTACTTTGTTTCACTGTTTTGACCTTGGTTTATGACTATTAACCATTCCAATGAAAGTTAACAACTATATTACAGTGCATTCGGAAAGTATTCAGACCCCTTACCCCTTTTTCCACAATTTGTTACGATACAGCCTTATTCTAAAATGGATTACATTATTTCCCCCCGTCATCAATCTACACACAATACCCCATAATGACAAAGCGAAAACAGGTTTTTAGAATTTTTCAAAAACGTATACTTTTTCAAAGATTTATACTTTTTTAAAACAGAAATACCTTATTTACATAGGTATTCAGACCCTTTGCTATGAAACTCGAAATTGAGCTCAGGTGCATGGACATGATTTGGAAAGGCACACACCTGTCTATATAAGGTCCCACAGCAAAACAACAAGCCATGAGGTCGAAGGAATTGTCCGTAGAGCTCCAAGACAGGATTGTGTCGAGTCACAGATCTGGGGAAGGGTACCAAAGCATTGAAGGTCCCCAAGAACACAGTGGCCTCCATCATTCTTAAATGGAAGAAGTTTAGAACCACCAAGACTCTTCCTAGAGCTGGCCGCCCAGCCAAACTGAGCAATCGGGGAGAAGGGCCTTGGTCAGGGAGGTGACCAAGAACCCGATGGTCACTCTGACAGAGCTCCAGAGTTCCTCTGTGGAGATGGGAGAACCTTCCAGAAGGACAACAATCTCTGCACACTCCACCAATCAGGCCTTTATGGTAGAGTGGCCAGACGGAAGCCACTCCTCAGTAAAAGGCACATGACAGCCCGCTTGGAGTTTGCCAAAAGGCACCCTAAAGGACTCTCAGATCATGAGAAACAAGATTTTCTGGTCTGTTGAAACCAAGATTGAACTCTTTGGCCTAAATGCCAAGCGTCACATCTGGAGGAAACCTGGCACCATCCCTACGGTGAAGCATGGTGGTGGCAGCATCATGCTGTGGGGATGTTTTTCAGCGGCAGGGACTAGGAGACTAGTCAGGATCGAGGGAAAGATGAACGGAGCAAAGTACAGAGAGATCCTTGATGAAAACCTACTCCAGAGCGCTCAGGACCTCAGACTGGGGCGAAGGTTCACCTTCCAACAGGACAATGACCCTAATCACAAAGCCAAGACAACGCAGGAGTGGTCTCTGAATGTCCTTGAGTGGCCCAGCCAGAGCCCGGACTTGAACCCGATTGAACATCTCTGAAGAGACCTGAAAACAGCTGTGCAGAGACGCTCCCCATCCAACCTGACAGAGCTTGAGAGGATCTGCAGAGAAGAATGGGAGAAACTCCCCAAATACATACTTTCCGTTTTTGTGTGTGTTTTTTTTGCAAACATTTCTAAAAACCTGTTTTTGCTTTGTCATTATGGGTTATTGTGTGTAGATTGGTGAAGAAAAGAAACGATTTAATCCATTTTAGAATAAGGCTGTAACGTAACAAAATGTAGAAAAAGTCAAGGGGTCTGAATACTTTCCGAATGCACTGTAAGTAGTATTAAATGTACACTACATAGTCTATAATGTATACTATGTAGTGTATACTATGTAGTGTGCAGTGTATACTATGTAGTGTATAGTGTATACTATGTAGTGTATATACCCTGTGTTAGTGCTTGTGAGTGGTTGTATGTGCGTGTTGTGTACCTGCATACTGTATGTCTGTGTACCTGCATACTGTATGTCTGTGTACCTGCATACTGTATGTCTGTGTACCTGCATACTGTATGTCTGTGTGCCTGCATACTGTATGTCTGTGTACCTGCATACTGTATGTCTGTGTACCTGCATACTGTATGTCTGTGTACCTGCATACTGTATGTCTGTGTACCTGCATACTGTATGTCTGTGTACCTGCATACTGTATGTCTGTGTACCTGCATACTGTATGTCTATCTGTGTGCACGTTCATGCCCGTACCTGTGCACGTTCATGCCCGTACCTGTGCATGCATATGACTCACGTTGGGAGGGTCGGCAGGGGTCGCTGTCTGTTGATTGGTTGCTGGAAACCGAGGAGACACTGGAGCTGCGTACAAAGCCAAAGGCGGCCAGACGGGCAGGTGGCAAGGCCGAGAAGCCTGGGGGTCGCAGACGAGACTGACCCGGTTTAGGCAGCTGGGTCCTGGCCACGGTGGTCTCTGGACCTGGCGTCCTCTGGTCTGCTGGAGGGGGGAGGGGGGTTAGTGTGGGCAGAGTCCTACACTGTATAAATGATAATGTGCAGTCGTTTCACCAACCAACTCCTCGGCCCAAGGGACCTTCAGATCTGAAAGGATTGAATTGGTGCAGGGGATATTTTACATTTTAGTCATTTAGTAGACGCTCTTATCCAGAGCGACTTACAGTTAGTGAGTGCATACATTTTTCATACTAGCCCCCCGTGGGAATCGAACCCACATCCCTGGCGTTTGCAAACGCCATGCTCTACCAACTGAGCTACCCGGGGATATGAAGGAAAGGGGATTACAGAAGGCAAGGTGGAGGGAGTAGCTATTTGTGATTGGTTCCATGAGTGATAACGCATCACTCCAATGCTACACATTCCAGCCATCCTCCCAATCCATTCATTTATCCCCTCTGGCCCTTCACCCCTCTCTTTATGCGTCCCAAATCTGGAATAGGGTGCCATTTGGGACTCAACCTCTGTGACCCCACTAGGGACCTGTGATGAGATTTGATTTACCTGCCATGAGATCATGATCATCATCAGAGATTATTCTGTTATAGGATGGAACGATTCACCGATACACATCAATCCCTGGTTAAATTGTTTAAGATATAAGTGCGTCGGTCCGCGGGACTCCAAACCGATATAAGTGCATCGGTCACTGTAGAAAATCGATTCAAATGTTACGAAGTCGGTTCACTGACATCTTTTGCTCAAATTACTTTCTTTCTACCACTCAAAAATACCTCTCGTCTTATGTGACAACTGATGTGTCCTCTCCTTGAGTGTCTAACTAATGCATGTTGCCAGTCATTGATCGACAAGTCATTTTGCATGCCGAACAACCCCAGGCAATATCAGTAGCGCGCTGTGCACAGCTTAGAGCGCTGACCAACGAGAGTTAGGACTATTCCTGATCTGGCACATCTGCGCGTCACCTTTAGAATTCAAAAAGTTTGACGACATCCGCTCCTCATTCACTCAGCCTATTGAGTCCATTGGTCCCACTCACACAGAACTACCCTACGCCTTGACCTCTTTCTCCCCTCTCTCTCCAGATGACATCCTGCGACTAATGAGGTCTGGCCGCCCGACAACCTGCCCACTCGACCCCATCCCGTCCTCCCTTCTCCAAACCTTCTCTGGAGACCTCCTCCCATTCCTCACTTCCATCATCAACTCATCCCTGAACACTGGCTGCATCCTGCATTCAAGATGACCAGAGTCACTCCCCTCCTCAAGAAACCAACACTCGACCCCTCTGACGTCAAAAACTACTTGAGCGTGCCGCCTTTGACCAACTCTCTCGCTATCTCTCTCAGAATGATCTTCTTGACCCTAACCAGTTAGGCTTCAAGGCGGCTCACTCAACTGAGGCTCTCCGCGCTTCCAAAGCTGACTCTCTCTCTCTCCTCTGTTCTCATCCTCCTAGATCTATCCGCTACCTTCAACACCGTGAACCATCAGATCCTTCTCTCCACCCTCTCAGGGCTGGGCGTCTCAGGCTATGGACACTCCTGGATTGCATCCTACCTGGCAGACCGCTCCTACCAGGTGACGTGGAGAGGATCTGTGTCAGCACCACGTACTCTCACTACTGGTGTCCCTCAGGGCTCGGTTCTAGGCCCCCTCCTCTTTTCTCTATCCACCAAGTCACTCGGCTCCGTCATATCCTCACATGGTCTCTCCTATCATTGCTATGCGGATGACACTCAAGTACACTTCTCCTCCCCTCTTCTGACACCCAGGTGGCGACACGCATCGCTGCGTGCCTGGCAAACATCCTCAGCTTGGATGTCGGCCCACCACCTCAAGCTCAACCTTGAAAAAACAGAGCTGCTCTTCCTCCCAGGGAAAGGGCTGCCCGCTCCAAGACCTCTCCATCACGGTTGACAACTCCACGGTGTCCCCCCTCCCAGAGTGCAAAGAACCTTGGCGTGACCCTAGATAACACGCTGTCGTTCTCTGCAAACATCAACGCAGTGACTCACTCCGGCAGGTTCATGTCCACACGATGGAGAATTTTCCTTGTTTTACTATCCTTGTGGGGATTTCCAGTACCCAGGAAGCCAGTAATACACAGATACACACGCAGCGATTCATTCCTCTAATCAAACCCAAACGCACCGAATCGTTTCAAAATAAAACGTATCGTTCCTGTGTCATATCAGAGCCCATATATCTATATATCTGTATCTATATATCTATATATCTATACTGAACAAAAAGACAAATGCAACATGTAAAGTGTTGGTCTCATGTTTCATGAGCTGAAATTATCCCAGAAACAAAAAGCTTATTTCTCAAAAATGTGGTGCACAAATTTCTTTACATACAGTGGGGAAAAAAAGTATTTAGTCAGCCACCAATTGTGCAAGTTCTCCCACTTAAAAAGATGAGAGAGGCCTGTAATTTTCATCATAGGTACACGTCAACTATGACAGACAAATTGAGATTTTTTTTTCCAGAAAATCACATTGTAGGATTTTTAATGAATTTATTTGCAAATTATGGTGGAAAATAAGTATTTGGTCACCTACAAACAAGCAAGATTTCTGGCTCTCACAGACCTGTAACTTCTTCTTTAAGAGGCTCCTCTGTCCTCCACTCGTTACCTGTATTAATGGCACCTGTTTGAACTTGTTATCAGTATAAAAGACACCTGTCCACAACCTCAAACAGTCACACTCCAAACTCCACTATGGCCAAGACCAAAGAGCTGTCAAAGGACACCAGAAACAAAATTGTAGACCTGCACCAGGCTGGGAAGACTGAATCTGCAATAGGTAAGCAGCTTGGTTTGAAGAAATCAACTGTGGGAGCAATTATTAGGAAATGGAAGACATACAAGACCACTGATAATCTCCCGTGATCTGGGGCTCCATGCAAGATCTCACCCCGTGGGGTCAAAATGATCACAAGAACGGTGAGCAAAAATCCCAGAACCACACGGGGGGACCTAGTGAATGACCTGCAGAGAGCTGGGACCAAAGTAACAAAGCCTACCATCAGTAACACACTACGCCGCCAGGGACTCAAATCCTGCAGTGCCAGACGTGTCCCCCTGCTTAAGCCAGTACATGTCCAGGCCCGTCTGAAGTTTGCTAGAGTGCATTTGGATGATCCAGAAGAGGATTGGGAGAATGTCATATGCTCAGATGAAACCAAAATATAACTTTTTGGTAAAAACTCAACTCGTCCTGTTTGGAGGACAAAGAATGCTGAGTTGCATCCAAAGAACACCATACCTACTGTGAAGCATGGGGGTGGAAACATCATGTTTTGGGGCTGTTTTTCTGCAAAGGGACCAGGACGACTGATCCGTGTAAAGGAAAGAATGCATGGGGCCATGTATCGTGAGATTTTGAGTGAAAACCTCCTTCCATCAGCAAGGGCATTGAAGATGAAACGTGGCTGGGTCTTTCAGCATGACAATGATCCCAAACACACCGCCCGGGCAACGAAGGAGTGGCTTCGTAAGAAGCATTTCAAGGTCCTGGAGTGGCCTAGCCAGTCTCCAGATCTCAACCCCATAGAACATCTTTGGAGGGAGTTGAAAGTCCGTGTTGCCCAGCGACAGCCCCAAAACATCACTGCTCTAGAGGAGATCTGCATGGAGGAATGGGCCAAAATACCAGCAACAGTGTGTGAAAACCTTGTGAAGACTTACAGAAAACATTTGACCTGTGTCATTGCCAACAAAGGGTATATAACAAAGTATTGAGAAACTTTTGTTATTGACCAAATACTTATTTTCCACCATAATTTGCAAATAAATTCATAAGAAATCCTACAATGTGATTTTCGGGATTTTTTTTATCTCATTTTGTCTGTCATAGTTGACGTGTACCTATGATGAAAATTACAGGCCTCTCTCATCTTTTTAAGTGGGAGAACTTGCACAATTGGTGGCTGACTAAATACTTTTTTCCCCCACTGTACCTGTTAGTGAGTATTTATCCTTTGTCAAGATAATCCATCCACCTGACAGGTGTGGCATATCAAGAAGCTGAATAAACAGCATGATCAAATCAAATCACATTTTATTTGTCACATGTGCCGAATACAACAGGTGTAGACCTTACCGTGAAATGCTTACTTACAAGCCCTTAACCAACAATGCAGTTCAAGAAATAGAGTTAAGAAAATATTTACTAAATAAACTAAAGTAAAAAATTAAATAAAAAGTAACACAATAAAATAACAATAACGAGGCTATATACAGGGGGTACCGGTACTGAGTCAATGTGCGGGGATACAGGTTAGTTGAGGTAATTTGTACATGTAGGTAGGGGTAAAGTGACTACTCAGCGTAGGGGAGGGAATGGCCGGCAGGGATGTAGCTCAGTTGGTAGAGCATGGCGTTTGCAACGCCAGGGTTGTGGGTTCGATTCCCACGGGGGGCCAGTATGATTTATTTTTATTTTTATGTATGCACGTAAGTCGCTCTGGATAAGATTGTTGACTAAAATGACAAAAAAACTGCATTCTCACATAGGTGTCCAGGTTGGAAAGGGCAGTGTCGATTGAGATTGTGTCATCTGTTGGGGCGGTATGCGAATTGGAGTGGGTCTAGGGTTTCCGGGATGGTGGTGTTGATATAAGCCATGACCAGCCTTTCAAAGCACTTCATGGCTACTGACGTGAGTGCTAAGGGGTGGTAGTCATTTAGACATATCTTGGCGTTCTTGGGCACGGGGACTATGGTGGTCTGCTTTAAACATGTAGGTATTACAGACTGGGTCAGGGAGAGGTTGAACATGTTGTTGAAGAGACTTGCCAGCTCATCAGAGCATGTTCTGAGTAGATGTCCTGGTAATCCGTCTGGCCCTGAGTCCTTGTGAATGTTAACCTGTTTAAAGGTCTTACTCAAATCGGCTACGGAGAGTGTGATCACACAGTCGTCTGGAACAGCTGGTGCTCTCACGCATGTTTCAGTGTTGCTTGCCTCGAAGTGAGTATAGAAGGCATTTAGCTCGAATCACTGTGCAGCGCGTGGCTGGGTTTCCCTTTGTAATCCGTGATAGTTTCGAAACCCTCCCACATCCGATGAGCATCAGAGCCTATGTAGTAGGATTTAATTTTAGTCCTGTATTGACTGTTTGCCTGTTATATGGTTCGTTGGAGGGCGAAGCGAGATTTCTTATAAGCGTCCGGATTAGTGTCCCGCTCCTTGAAAGCGGCAGCTCTAGCCTTTAGCTCGGTGCGGATGTTGCCTGTAATCCATAGCTTCTGGTTGGGATACGTACGTAACGTCACTGTGGGGATGACGTTACGTACGTATATCATCCAGTTTATTCTCCAGTGATTGCACGTTGGCCAATAGAACAGATGGTAGAGGCAGGTTACCCACTTGCCGACGAATTCTCAAAAGGCACTCCGATCTCAGCCCCCTGTATTTCCGTCTTTTCTTCACGGGAATGACAGGGATTTGGGCCTGGTCTCGGAGAAGCAGTATATCCTTCGCGTCAGACTCATTAAAGAAAAAATCTTCGTCCAGTTTGAGGTGAGTAACAGCTGTTCTGATATCCAGAAGCTCTTTTCAGTCATAAGAGACGGTAGCAGCAACATTATGTACAAAATAAGTTACAAGCAATGCGAAAAAAAACACACAAAATAGCACAGTTGGTTAGGAGCCCGTAAAACGGCAGCTAACCCCTCCGGCGCTGGGGAAAATAAAGGCCACTAGAAAATGTACAGTTTTGTCACACAACACAATGCCACAGATGTCTCAAGTTTTGACGGAGTATCCAATTGGCATGCTGACTGCAGGAATGTCCACCAGAACTGTTACCAGATAATTTAATGTTAATTTCTCTACCATAAGCCGCCTCCAAGTTCTTTTTAGAGAATTTGGCAGTACGTTCAACCGGCCTTACAACCTAACGCTCTATAATGTTACATAATGCTATATAGCACTATAATGCTAACACTACATAACGCTCTATAATGCTACATAACGCTCTATATAATGTTACATAATGCTATATAGCACTATAATGCTACATAACGCTCTATAATAATACATAACGCTCTATAATGTTACACAATACTATATAGCACTATAATGCTAGATAACACTACATAACGCTCTATAATGCTACATAACGCTCTATAATCTGTAGCTCAGCTGGTAGAGCACGGCGCTTGTAACGCCAAGGTAGTGGGTTCGATCCCCGGGACCACCCATACACAAAAATGTATAACGCTCTATAATAATACATAACGCTCTATACATAATGCTATATAGCACTATAATGCTACATAACACTCTATAATGCTACATAACGCTCTATAATGTTACACAATACTATATAGCACTATAATGCTACATAACGCTCTATAATCTGTAGCTCAGCTGGTAGAGCACGGCGCTTGTAACGCCAAGGTAGTGGGTTCGATCCCCGGGACCACCCATACACAAAAATGTATGCACGCATGACTGTAAGTCGCTTTGGATAAAAGCGTCTGCTAAATGGCATATTATTATTTATTATTATAATATTACATAATACTATATAGCACTATAATGCTACATAATGCTCTATAATGCTATTTATTTTTTTATATAGTGCTACAGAACGCTCTATTTCAACATGATAATTCTATAACACGCAGCTGGAACATATCAACATGATAATTCTATAACACGCAGCAGGAACATATCAACATGCTAATTCTATAACACGCAGCTGGATAATATCAACATGATAATTCTATAACACGCAGCTGGAACATATCAACATGATAATTCTATAACACGCAACTGGAACATATCAACATGATAATTCTATAACACGCAACTGGAACATATCAACATGATAATTCTATAACACGCAGCTGGAACATATCAACATGATAATGCTATAACACGCACCTGTGGAGTCGTGGTATCCCTGGTTGTTCCCTGGCAGTGCCTGCTGCTGTCCTGGATGGCTGAGGGTCACGACCCCTGACCTCTGACCGGTCTGGCCCTGGGTCTGGAACATACTCCTGGTCTTGGCTGCAGCAGGCTGCCGGGTGACGGCCCCTAACCCCAGCTGGGGCCCTCTGGGCCTGGGGTAACGGTAGAGGCCTGTCCCCTCCTGGGGAGCCAGCTGTGAAGGTGCTGGAGCCAACTTGACCAGAGAGATACAACATCAGTTATTATCAGTTAGATTCATTTCAGTTTAGTTCAATTAATTAAATTAAATTATATTATATTTAATTCAAGTTTCGTATCAGTCAGCACTCAGAAAAGGATGATGATAATGATTTTCAAGCACGCTAACATTTGGCAAGTGCCTCTACAAATACACACAAGACCATACCATACCCTCTCACCTCATGCATGCATCTGTCAGGCAGTTCCCCATGAAAGCTCTCAGACTTCCCAGAGAGGTTGTGAGGAGGAGGGTGGCTGGGAGGTTTGATGCCCAGCGACGTCATGCCGGTACCCGGGGGAAAGTATCCTGCCTTCTGCATCTCCTGACGGTACTTATCAAAGAGTATATTAGAGGAGCAGAGCACCTGGGAGGCCTTAGAATGGGGCCCTGCCTTGTGGGGCTTTCTGTGAGCTGTAGGAGGGCTGGGACGGGAGGAGGACAGACAGGGAGGGAGTGTCAAGGCTTCATTTGGGTCAACCTCTGTCCCCTGGGACTGGGTCTTCGCCTGAGGGGTCTTACGGATGTACGTGATGATCTTGGGACGGGCGGGTTTGGGTTTGTGAGGAGAGGCCCGCCTGGGGTCTGTAGGTGGCTGAGGGGAGATGGGTTTGGGGATGCTGCTATTTACACAGACCTTACTAGGCACTTTGAGGCCACTGGTGGTAACCCTCTGTGGGGAGTCGCTGCGGTCTTGGCTGGAGGCTCGGTTGCTGGTCTTGGCCGGAGAGGTGGAGGAGGGAGGTCTGGAGCTGGTCTTGGCGGGGGAGGAGGAGGGGGCTGGTCTCCTGGGGGACCAGGGAGGGGTGGCTGGGCGGCTGGGGCTCCTGCTGGGGCTACCCCAAGGCTTCCTCCCTTCCAGGCTGGAAGGACTGGAGCTGCGTTCAAACGAGCCCTGCTTCCTCAACGTTCCGTCGAATGATGCCTCTTTCATCAACGTTCTATCTAAGAAAGGTTCTTTCTTCAAGCTTCTATCAAATGAGGCCGACTTCTTCGTGGTGTTTTCAAACGAGGTTGTTTTCTTTATGCTTTGTTCGAATGAAGTCGTTTTCTTCATGCTTTGTCCGAAGAAGCCTTGTTTCTTTAAGGTTTTATCAAAAGAGCCATGCTTCTTCAAGCTTCTGGGTTCAACCGATTGAATATCATTTGTGCCTGACTTGACGGGTGAGTTGTGGTTCATATCAGGGGGAATAACCTTGTGGTCCTCATCTGCCTTCCCCTCACTACCTCTAGCATCCTGGTGGTCCTCAGCTGCCTTCCCCTCACTACCTCTAGCCTCCCGGTACCTCTGCTCCAGATTCTGGTTGTGCTCTTCATTGCCCTGATCCTCCTCCATGTTCTGCTGACATTTACATCGACCCACTACGACGTTGTTACTGACTTGTGCTTCTGGAACGACAACCTCCTCCTCAGACCTGACAGTTGTGTTCTGGTTTAGATCGAGGTCAGCTCGTTGTATTGTGCTTTTGGATGGAGACTGAGGTTGTTTGGATCGCTGTGAGGCCCCAGACAGGTCTGAGATGGTGGTAAAGGACTGGGAGGCTAGGGTTAGTTCCTCTGAGATGGTCCTGTCTGGTCCTGAGGGGACGTGCCAGGAGTCTGTGGTGGTGGCCTGTGTCCGTCCGACGGTGTCCAGAGCACTGACCAGACTGGACATAGCGGACGCCAAGACATGGTTCTCAGAGCTGAACTCTGTCCTCGTCACACACTCCGCTGTCCCTCTGGTTCCTCCAGAGCCCATGGCGGCGGCGTCCTGCTCTCTGGAGCCCCGTTGGATAGTCCTCCTCCCTCCTCCGTCTCTACTGTCACAGACTAGATCCGCGATGGAGACAGGCTGGTCCAGGAGGATCTGTCCTGCGCCTCCTTTAACTCCTCCCAGTCCTCCTCCTTCACACACTTCCTCGTCCTCGTCCTCTACCAGGTATGCCTCCAGCTCCTGGCACTCTAACATCTCAAACTCGGCCAGCTCAGGGTCGTCACACTGAGAGTCTGTCCCCCAGATGATGATCTTGTTCTGTTGCTCCTCTGTCTGAGACACCTGTTCAGGTAAAGGTTGATTCAACATCAGTATATAGCATTAAAGACTTTAAAAAAAGAAAGATACGAACTATTTGTAATATATGGACAGGGCAGTCAAATGAATAAATAAATAGAATTCAGTGCTCTTGCTGAGAATGATCTTTGGTATGTGGCAGTCTGGCTTATTGGAATTATGTATCGCCTAGTACTTCTCAGATATGTAAGTCACTCAGATCTGTAAGTCACTCAGATCTGGAAGTCACTCAGATCTGGAAGTCACTCAGATCTGGAAGTCACTCAGATCTGGAAGTCACTCAGATCTGGAAGTCACTGGATAAATGTAGATCATCATACCTCAGTGGTCTGAGACATCAGGGGGGGCAGAGTGCCAACATCTCCTCCTGTACTCTCCCCTCCGCCGTCGCTGCCCCCCTCCCCCATCTGGATCATCTGGTTAGCGTTATCATCCCCATCGGGTAACACCGCCCCCACTCCCCCTCCCCCGGCCTGCTGGTTCTGGTTGTTGCTCCTGACCTCACCAACATGGCTGTTCTGGTTGTTGTTCCTGACCTCACCAACATGGCTGTGGCCGATGGCCGGCTCGCCTTCCTGACCACTCATTATGACCTCGCGTCAGTTCTGTTCTGAGTTTCTTCCTTCACTCAGTCACTCAGGCATCCATTAGATAACGCTGTGTACCCACAACTCTCAGGGTCTGGGACTCTGGGTCTCTCTCTGCCTTACAGCATGAGCCCAGAGCTGGCTTCACATCCCTCTCCTGTCCTGGGGGTCCCTGAGTTTTAGGTATGGGCTGTCTCACTGAGGGGAGGAGGTGGGTCGCATGGCATCAGAGATCCTTAACCTGATAGAAAACAAGACAAACCAATCATGTAGACATATCCTATTAACAACGTTTGTAGAATAATCTCATATCATGATATACGCTACATAAAGTTCTGAAAAAAAGATTGACACAAAAAAGTTAGCAGCAAATTTCAAGACATTTAATGCATTTTGATACAGAGGGCTTTGCCACTTCACAATAAATAATAATAATAATATGCCATTTAGCAGACGCTTTTATCCAAAGCGACTTACAGTCATGCGTGCATACATTTTTTTTGTGTATGGGTGGTCCCGGGGATCGAACCCACTACCTTGGCGTTACAAGCGCCGTGCTCAACCAGCTGAGCTACAGAGGACACCAGTGTGACATCTCACATGTCACCTGGAATGATAAAGGGTTGAATCGCCCAATAAAGCCAGATGAAAATGACATAACAGCAATGTAATGTCTGTACCTTAGCCTGAATCAGGGATGGCAGCAATACTATAGCCACAATTCATATCACATCACCGTCCTAAATAGTGAAGTTTTGACCCTCTCGTCTCCCACAGTGCTTCTCTCTTGAGACTAGAGGTATGTTTACCATATGGGAGTTACACAGGGACAGTATCTCTTTGTATCCTACAACAGTGACATGTTATCCACAGGGAGTGAGTAACAACACCCTACAGAGAGAGATAGCCGCTGAACTGTCCAACATACTGACACCAGAGACAATACGGAGGAGATTTATAGCACAGGATAGTATTTACTAGCCTGTCCCAGATGTGTTTGTGCCGTCTATGAGAATGACCAAAGGAGCTGGCAAGACAGCACAAACAGATGTGGGACAAACACTATTCATCACCATTTACTCCTGCTGTCCTCTGTTTACGGTTGTAAAATCGGGTAATTTCTCCCAAATTCCCAGGTTTTTCCAGGAATCGTGGTTGGAGGATTCTGAATTTCCTGCTTATTCCCTCCCGCTTTCAGGAATTATTTCAACCAGGATTTCTGTCAAACCTGGGAATTTCAGGAAAGATACGAGCATTTTTCTCCCCTACCTCTGTGACAGAGTAATGTCTGTGTTAAAGAGGAT
The DNA here is from genome assembly GCA_031479575.1 of Coregonus ussuriensis. Lineage (NCBI taxonomy): Eukaryota > Metazoa > Chordata > Actinopteri > Salmoniformes > Salmonidae > Coregonus > Coregonus ussuriensis. Next base: position 46,109,377 of record CM062477.1, on the reverse strand, counting down.
GTTCTATGGATAGCTGGCATCTCTCTGGAAGCCTCTCTCTGCTATAGGCCTAAAAAGTGGCTGATGTGGACAAATTGATATATTGAGTTAATTAATCATAATAAGAGCATTCAAGATATGCTATATGACTGTGCTAACGCATATGTTGCTATCTCTCTGGTTCTCCCTAGCAACGAGCATCGCTCCACCAGTGCATCTGTGGGAGGCCATTCCCTAAGGTACACACACACACACAGGCACGCGCACACACAGACACAAACAACACACACAGACCTACTGTCAGCAATACACAAGCCAGCAGCCGCCTTCAATGAATAAGCTACAGGAAACTACTGCAATAACAATGAGTGTACGGTATGCTAACCTGCTTTCTGTACACTGGTTCACTAACTCATGAACACTGATAGTATAACCTGCTATCTGTACACTGGTTCACTAACACTGATAGTAGTAAAGCAATTATTCTGAAGTAAGATGCATATTTTTAACACACTGATTCATGTTTTTTTGTGGGGATAGATGTGCCTCAAAAAAACGACAGTCTGAGGATGTTTTGAAAACAACTGTCCCTGAACACAAGGTACAATAAATTACTATGTCACTCTTTTTATAAAATGGTGCTGCATGGGGAAATATTAGAGGGATTAAAAACAACCTGTAAAGAAATGTCTCTGGGGATTTAGAGGGATTAAAAACAACCTGTGAAGAAATGTCTCTGGGGATTTAGAGGGATTAAAAACAACCTGTAAAGAAATGTCTCTGGGGATTTAGAGGGATTAAAAACAACCTGTGAAGAAATGTCTCTGGGGATTTAGAGGGATTAAAAACAACCTGTAAAGAAATGTCTCTGGGGATTTAGAGGGATTAAAAACAACCTGTGAAGAAATGTCTCTGGGGATTTAGAGGGATTAAAAACAACCTGTGAAGAAATGTCTCTGGGGATTTAGAGGGATTAAAAACAACCTGTAAAGAAATGTCTCTGGGGATTTAGAGGGATTAAAAACAACCTGTGAAGAAATGTCTCTGGGGATTTAGAGGGATTAAAAACAACCTGTGAAGAAATGTCTCTGGGGATTTAGAGGGATTAAAAACAACCTGTGAAGAAATGTCTCTGGGGATTTAGAGGGATTAAAAACAACCTGTAAAGAAATGTCTCTGGGGATTTAGAGGGATTAAAAACAACCTGTGAAGAAATGTCTCTGGGGATTTAGAGGGATTAAAAACAACCTGTGAAGAAATGTATCTGGGGATTTAGAGGGATTAAAATCAACCTGTAAAGAAATGTCTCTGGGGATTTAGCGGGATTTAAAACAACCTTTAAAGAAATGTCTCTGGGGATTTAGAGGGATTAAAAACAACCTGTAAAGAAATGTCTCTGGGGATTTAGAGGGATTAAAATCAACCTGTGAAGAAATGTATCTGGTGATTTAGAGGGATTAAAAACAACCTGTAAAGAAATGTCTCTGGGGATTTAGAGGGATTAAAAACAACCTGTGAAGAAATGTCTCTGGGGATTTAGAGGAATTAAAAACAACCTTTAAAGAAATGTCTCTGGGGATTTAGAGGGATTAAAAACAACCTGTGAAGAAATGTCTCTGGGGATTTAGAGGGATTAAAAACAACCTGTAAAGAAATGTCTCTGGGGATTTAGAGGGATTAAAAACAACCTGTGAAGAAATGTCTCTGGGGATTTAGAGGGATTAAAAACAACCTGTGAAGAAATGTCTCTGGGGATTTAGAGGGATTAAAAACAACCTGTGAAGAAATGTATCTGGGGATTTAGAGGGATTAAAATCAACCTGTAAAGAAATGTCTCTGGGGATTTAGCGGGATTTAAAACAACCTTTAAAGAAATGTCTCTGGGGATTTAGAGGGATTAAAAACAACCTGTAAAGAAATGTCTCTGGGGATTTAGAGGGATTAAAATCAACCTGTGAAGAAATGTATCTGGTGATTTAGAGGGATTAAAAACAAGCTGTAAAGAAATGTCTCTGGGGATTTAGAGGGATTAAAAACAACCTGTGAAGAAATGTCTCTGGGGATTTAGAGGAATTAAAAACAACCTTTAAAGAAATGTCTCTGGGGATTTAGAGGGATTAAAAACAACCTGTAAAGAAATGTCTCTGGGGATTTAGAGGGATTAAAAACAACCTGTAAAGAAATGTATCTGGTGATTTAGAGGGATTAAAAACAACCTGTAAAGAAATTTCTCTGGGGATTTAGAGGGATTAAAAACAACCTGTGAAGAAATGTCTCTGGGGATTTAGAGGGATTAAAAACAACCTTTAAATAAATGTATCTGGGGATTTAGAGGGATTAAAAACAACCTGTAAAGAAATATCTCTGGGGATTTAGAGGGATTAAAACAACCTGTAAAGAAATGTCTTTGGGGATTTAGAGGGATTAAAAACAACCTGTGAAGAAATGTCTCTGGGGATTTAGAGGGATTAAAAACAACCTGTAAAGAAATGTCTTTGGGGATTTAGAGGGATTAAAAACAACCTGTAAAGAAATGTCTTTGGGGATTTAGAGGGATTAAAAACAACCTGTGAAGAAATGTCTCTGGGGATTTAGAGGGATTAAAAACAACCTGTAAAGAAATGTCTCTGGGGATTTAGAGGGATTAAAAACAACCTGTGAAGAAATGTCTCTGGGGATTTAGAGGGATTAAAAACCACCTTTAAATAAATGTCTCTTGGGATTTAGAGGGATTAAAAACAACCTGTAAAGAAATGTCTCTGGGTATTTAGAGGGATTAAAAACAACCTGTAAAGAAATGTCTCTGGGGATTTAGAGGGATTAAAAACAACCTGTAAAGAAATGTCTCCGGGGATTTAGAGGGATTAAAAACAACCTGTAAAGAAATGTCTCTGGGGATTTAGAGGGATTAAAAACAACCTGTAAAGAAAAGTCTCTGGGGATTTAGAGGGATTTAAAACAACCTGTAAAGAAATGTCTCTGGGGATTTAGAGGGATTAAAAACAACCTGTAAAGAAATGTCTCTGGGGATTTAGAGGGATTAAAAACAACCTGTAAAAAAATGTCTCTGGGGATTTAGAGGGATTAAAAACAACCTGTAAAGAAATGTCTCTGGGGATTTAGAGGGATTAAAAACAACCTGTAAAGAAATGTCTCTGGGGATTTAGAGGGATTAAAAACAACCTGTAAAGAAATGTCTCTGGGGATTTAGAGGGATTAAAAACAACCTGTAAAGAAATTTCTTTGGGGATTTAGAGGGATTAAAAACAACCTGTAAAGAAATTTCTCTGGGGATTTAGAGGGATTAAAAACTACCCGTGAAGAAATGTCTCTGGGGATTTCCCATTCCCCCTCTCTGCCTCCACTCTCCCTCTACGAGGTCTGCCCTAGTTTTCAAAAAACACTCATCTCATTCTTTCATCTCAAAAATACTTATTTCAAAAAGAAGATGAAAAATATACCATAGGCATTTAGAGACCTTTTTGATGTTTGAGTGGCAGTACTTTTGTAGCCAAGAGAATAGGTGTTTTCTAACACATGACTACTTGGACGCGAGCCCACAGCCCTACTCAAATCAGGACACCGAACAGAAACCCTCAGTAACATTTTAAAGAAAACGAAAATCTACAAACAAAAGTTTCCCAAAGTAACCGGAGCAGATTTCACAGATGAATAGATTGGGCCTTCTTGTCTGTCTGAAGTGATTACTGTATCTTCCTAGGCAGAGAACTAACCTTTCTAATTGGAGAAGCTCCCTAACGATGAGCAAACTACAGAGAGATATGACATTTACAGGAGTGGACAGGAGAGGAGAGGAGAGGATGTCACGATCGTCGTTACAGGAAGCGGACCAAGGCGCAGCGTGTGATACAAACATGACTTTATTTTAATTAAAGTACCGAACAAACCAAAACACGACTCGTGAAGTCCAACGGTTAAACATACCGAAACGGAACAAAAACCCACAACACCCACAGGAAAACATACAGATTAAATATGGCTCCCAATCAGAGATAACGAGCCGACAGCTGACACTCGTTACCTCCGATTGGGAGTCATTGACCAAACATAGAAATAAACCCAACAGAAATACAAACATAGAAATACACCCAACGAATGAACACACCCTGGCTCAAATTACAGAGTCCCGGAGCCAGAGCGTGACAGTACCCCCCCCTCAATACGGGCTAAACAAGGGAGGGCTGGGTGGGCATACCTCCTCGGCGGTGGCTCTGGCTCTGGCCTTGATCCCCACCTCCTCTCCCACCCCCCAAAGTACCCCTGGTCCTGTCTAGCCCCGCTGGCCGGAGCCGGACTGACGACACGCGCCCCTGGCTTGGTGCGTGGAGGACGAACGGGCCTTACCAGGCTGACGACGCGCACCACTGCCTTGGCGCGGGGAGCAGGAATGGGCCGGACCGGGCTGACGAAGCGCACCCCTGACTTGGTGCGGAGAGCGGAACCGGGCCGGACAGGGCTGACGAAACGCACCACAGACTTGGTGCGGGGAGCAGGACTGGGCCGGACAGGGCTGACGAAGCGCACCACAGACCTGGTGCGGGGAGCAGGAACGGGCAGAGCCGGGCTGACGAGACGCACCACAGACTTGATGCGGGGAGCAGGGACAGGCCGGGCTGAACTGGCGACGCGCACCACAGACCTGGTGCGGAGAGCAGGAACGGGCAGAGCCGGGCTGACGAGACGCACCACAGACTTGATGCGGGGAGCAGGAATGGGCCGGACTGGACTGACGACGCACACCACTGGCTTGGTGCGGGAAGCTTGGATGGGCCGGACTGTACTGGGGACACACACCACTGGCCCTACACCGGGATCTGGAACGGGCCGGACCGGACTGGCAACACACGCCAGTACCTCTTGCCGTGCCTCTACTTCCTCCATCCCCTCTTTGACCAGTGGCCCCCGTAACCCGGCGGCCTTCTCCGGCAACCCACTGGACCGCTCTATCGCGGCCTCCTGCTGGTCCGCCGTCGTGAGCCCCCCCCTAAAAATTTTCGGGGCATCTCTCCTACCCGTGGCCCAGGTCTCCATGTCCCTCGCCAGCTTCTCGCCCTTCTGCCATAATGTCAAGCCCCTCTCTTCCTCACTCGGCTTGACCCAGTCCAGGAGGCGAAGGAGATCTGTGAGGGATCTCCCCGGCGATGGCTCCTGGACATGCTGCTTGGTCCCATCTTGGTGGGTTTTTCTGTCACGATCGTCGTTACAGGAAGCGGACCAAGGCGCAGCGTGTGATACAAACATGACTTTATTTTAATTAAAGTACCGAACAAACCAAAACACGACTCGTGAAGTCCAACGGTTAAACATACCGAAACGGAACAAAAACCCACAACACCCACAGGAAAACATACAGATTAAATATGGCTCCCAATCAGAGATAACGAGCCGACAGCTGACACTCGTTACCTCCGATTGGGAGTCATTGACCAAACATAGAAATAAACCCAACAGAAATACAAACATAGAAATACACCCAACGAATGAACACACCCTGGCTCAAATTACAGAGTCCCGGAGCCAGAGCGTGACAGAGGAGAGGAGAGGAGAGGAGAGGAGAGGAGAGGAGAGGAGAGGAGAGGAGAGGAGAGGAGAGGAGAGGAGAGGAGAGGATCATCCAATTATTTTATTTCGGAGTCATGTTAGCTGTCTTTTATCGTCTTACTGTTACGCTACTGAGTTCAAATTCCCATCAATGATGCACATTTTTCTCCTATCATTGACAGTGCGGAACTGAATGGTATTGATAAGGCACTAACTATCACAAGGTACCTACTACCATTTAATAGAGAGCCTTTATGTACATACAGTGCATTCGGAAATTATTCAGACACCTTGACTTGTTTTACTTTTTCCACATTTTGTTATGTTACAGCCTTATGCTAAAATGGATTAAAGAAGAGAAAAAAACTCATTAATCTACACACAATACCCCATAATGACAAAGTGAAAACAAGTTTTTAGAAGTTTTTGCTAATTTATTGAAAATAAAAAACATAAATAAATTATTTACATACGTTTTCAGACCCTTTGCTATGAAACTTGAAATTGAGCTCAGATGCATCCTGTTTCCATTGATCATCCTTGAGATGTTTCCAAATCTTAATTGGAGTCCACCTGTGGTAAATTAAATTGATTGGACATGATTTGGAAATGCACACGCCTGACTATATAAGGTACCACAGTTGACAGTGCATGTCAGAGCAAAAACCAAGCCATGAGGTAGAAGGAATTGTCTGTAGAGAGCAGAGACAGGATTGTGTCGAGGCACAGATCTGGGGAAGGGTACCAAAACATTTCTGCAGCATTGAAGGTCCCCAAGAACACAGTGGCCTCCATCATTCTTAAATGGAAGAAATTTGGAACCACCAAGACACTTCCTAGAGTTGGCCGCCCAGCCAAACTGAGCAATCAGGGGAGAAGGGCCTTGGTCAGGGAGGTGACCAAGAACCCAATGGTCACTCTGACAGAGCTCCACAGTTCCTCTGTGGAGATGGGAGAACCTTCCAGAAGGACAACCATCTCTGCAGCACTCCACCAATCAGGCCTGTATGGTAGAGTGGCGAGACAGAAGCCAATCCTCAGTAAAAGGCATATGACAGCTTGCTGATGGACTGACCAGAATCCTACTGACTGTCTTACTGATGGACTGACCATAATCCTACTGGCTGTCTTACTGATGGACTGACCATAATCCTACTGACTGTCTTACTGATGGACTGACCAGAATCCTACTGGCTGTCTTACTGATGGACTGACCATAATCCTACTGACTGTCTTACTGATGGACTGACCAGAATCCTACTGACTGTCTTACTGACGGACTGACCATAATCCTAGATCATATCATACTGGCGTGTGACTAACAGCTGATGAGCAGCGTGCCACACACATGTGACATTGACTGTCACAGTCTGAGCTCATTCCTGGTTGACAGAAATAATCTGGAAACGTGTCGGTTCAGGCTACCAACAATAAACAACATGAGACTAAACACAACTAGACTTCAGACCAGGCACAAGGAGTCCTACCCTGATAAGCACCTGACATACAGTAGTCCATGAGGAGGAAACATTGGAACAAAAATACCCAATTTATACTTTCCCCGGATACATTTTTTTTAAATACCTGATTTAATGCACCATCTTCTCTCTATGTACGATGAGGCAACTAGTGACTCTAGTGTCTCTGCTGGGTCCCCTGAGTTCAGTTCCAGCTCATTCCACATTCACGGCTCTCCAACTGGCCTACTTAAAAAGAGAGGAGAGGGCTGGCTGGTGCCTGTTATAATGATATTATGCTTAGTGGTTCAGCAGACCTTTAACTGACACTACTAGCAACGTGCATGCCCCCGCCCACCTAAGGATCTGTCTTTTTCAACCATGTATTTCCTGTGTGTTGAGGGGATGCTAAAACCTCTTAAAGCTCACTGGATTTATCGTTATTTTCATTTGACTCCTGCCACCCTTTCATACTCTTGCTTGTGCCTGTCGTTCCCCCCCCCCCCCCCCCCCCCCCCCCCCCGTTAACTTTACGACCGCGGAAATGTTTTTAATGACCTGTCAAACATACTCCGGTAATGGCTGAAATGGGCTCAATGGAATACACTTGTCTTTCCGTTGAATCTATGACAAGGCTAAAGCTTCGTCGGGGATTTAACGCACCGTCTCGACACTCACAAGAAAGAGAAGAAAGATAACTTTTTTTCTGGAAATTAAAAAAGCACTAATTTAATAGAGTTGAAATGTTTCCAAATTAGATGAGCTGAAATGAAAGCAACTTCTGAAAATGAACATTCGGATTATAGTGATATTATGTCTGAACTCGCAAACTATGTAAAGTATCTTTAGATAGGTGGAATCTAGAGCCAAGCGTGTAGATGTTTTTATCCGAGGGTATCCCGCTAGTGACACGCTTGTTGAATTACGCAAGAGAACGTGACCACAACAGTAATTAATGAGGCAGTCTAGACAGAGCAGGTGAGTACAGGTAGGGTAGACTGAGAAAGTGTTTGGTGTTTGCAGTCCTGTTCCACCCCTTTATGTTAATGTATTCATATATACAAATACACCATGTGTATTAATGCAAAGTTGGTGCATATCATTTACTTTATTTTTAAAAATACCTGATAGAATAAGAACATTTATATATGAGTACTTTCTAAGAAAAAATAGGTAAAATTCTTCAATAAACGTAATAACTGAATTCCCACCAAAATCCAGAGCGACATACAGTTAGTGAGTGCATACATTATTTTTATTTTACATACTGGCCCCCCGTGGGATTCGAACCCACAACCCCCGGCGTTGCAAACGCCATGCTCTACCAACTGAGCTACATCCCTGCCGGCCATTCCCTCCCCTACCCTGGACATTTTACATTTACGTCATTTAGCAGACGCTCTTATCCAGAGCGACTTACAGTTAGTGCATACATTATTATTTTTTTCATACCCCCTGTGGGAATCAAACCCACAACCCTGCTCTATGCAAACGCCATGCTCTATCAACTGAGCTACTGACGACGCTGGGCCAATTGTGCGCCGCCCCATGGGTCTCCCGGTCGCGGCCAGCTACGACAGAGCCTGGATTCGAACCAGGATCTCTAGTGGCACAGCTAGCACCGCGATGCAGCGCCTTAGACCACTGCGCCACTCGGGAGACGACAACTACAGCTCTGCCAAATAACAACAAGCCCGAGCTAATAGGGTTAACTTCGCTATCTCTGCCAGATTAACAGATACACTAAATGATTATTTCTTAACTAAATATTAAAATGGACATTATTTAATAACATTTTATTTGTGGTTTACAAGATAACCACCAAAAAGCAACTATATCATCTATAAATACGAAAATAAATACAAAACACTTGTTCAGTTTACCTTCTTAGGTACAATTTAAAGATGTGTCTATCTATGGCAGTGGGTTAGAATGCTGAAGCACCACATGCACACTAATCAACTAGAAGGGCTGAATTAATTAAACTTAGTCTCAAAGTAAATCTGTGAACTGCACTGTTCACAAGCTATGGAGTGAAATGCAGCAACATGCATGTTTGTAATGTCACCACTAGATGTCAGCATTTGCGTTGAGTAGATTCCCTACAGTGCTTCTCGAAGGTCATGTAAAGAAACACTTAATGGGAACCTCGCAATGAGGACTTGTTATGACACTAGCCGTTCATTACGAGAATGTTTTACGCTGTTATTCAATACATAATATATTGGCTATATACAGTCGTGGTCAAAGGTTTTGAGAATGACACAAGTATTGGTCTTCACAAAGTTTGCTGCTTCAGTGTTATGAGATATTTTTGTCAGATGTTACTATGGTATACTGAAGTATGATTACAAGCATTCCGTAAGTGTCAAAGGCTTTTTTATTGACAATTACATTAAGTTTATGCAAAGAGTCAATATTTGCAGTGTTGAGCCTTCTTTTTCAAGACCTCTGCAATCCGCCCTGACATGCTGTCAATTAACTTCTGGGCCACATCCTGACTGATGGCAGCCCATTCTTGCATAATCATTGCTTGGAGTTTGTCAGAATTTGTGGGTTTTTGTTTGTCCACCCGCCTCTTGAGGATCGACCATAAATTCTCAATGGGATTAAGGTCTGGGGAGTTTCCTGGCCATGGACCCAAAATGTCGATGTTTTGTTCCCCGAGCCACTTAGTTATCACTAAAGACTCTCAGACCATGAGAAACAAGATTCTCTGGTCTGATGAAACCAAGATTGAACTCTTTGGCCTGAATGCCAAGCGTCACGTCTGATACGTTCATACGGTGAAGCATGGTGGTGGCAGCTTCATGCTGTGGGGATGTTTTTCAGCGGCAGGGAGACTAGTCAGGATCGAGGGAAAGATGAACAGAGCAAAGTACAGAGAGATCCTTGATGCTCCAGAGCTCTCAGGACCTCAGACTGGGGCGAAGGTTCACTTTCCAACAGGACAACGATCCTAAGCACACAGCCAAGACAACGCGGGAGTGGCTTCGGGACAAGTCTCTGAATGTCCTTGAGTGGCCCAGCCAGAGCCCGGACTTAAACCTGATCGAACATCTCTGGAGAGACCTGAAAATAGCTGTGCAGCAACGCTCCCCAGGAGATGAGAGAGGAGAGAGGAGAGGAGGGTAGGAGAAGAGAGGAGAGGAGGAGGGTAGAAGGAGAGAGGAGAGGAGGAGGAGAGAGGAGAGAGGAGGAGGAGGAGAGAGGAGGAGAGAGGAGGGGAGAGGAGGGTAGGAGGAGAGAGGAGCGAGGAGGGTAGGAGGAGAGAGGGGAGAGGAGTGGAGAAGGAGAGAGGAGATTAGGAGAGAGGAGTGGAGGATGAGAGAGGAGAGGAGGAAGAGGAGAGAGGAGGGTAGGAGGAGAGAGGAGTGGAGGAGGAGAGAGGAGAGGAGGAGGAGAGAGGAGGGTAGGAGGAGAGGAGGGTAGGAGGAGAGAGGAGGTTAGGAGAGAGGAGATTAGGAGAGGGGAGAGGAGGGTGGGAGGAGAGAGGAGGGTGGGAGGAGAGAGGAGAGGAGGAGGAGAGAGGAGGGTAGGAAGAGAGGAGGCTGGGAGAGAGGAGAGTAGGAGAGAGGAGGGTAGGAGAGAGGAGAGGAGGAGGAGAGAGGAAGTTAGGAGAGAGGAGAGCAGGAGGAGAGAGGAGGTTAGGAGAGAGGAGAGTAGGAGAGAGGAGAGGAGGAGGAGAGAGGAGGGTGGGAGGAGAGAGGAGGTTAGGAGAGAGGAGTGGAGGAAGAGAGAGGAGGGTAGGAGAGAGGAGGCGAGAGGAGGAGGAGAAAGGAGGTTAGGAGAGAGGAGAGTAGGAGGAGAGAG
>CM062477.1:46091066-46093566 GCA_031479575.1 Coregonus ussuriensis | reverse complement strand
GTCTTCATCACTGTCCGTGGCTTGCACTACCTACCAGCCAGCTCTAGCCTGGACAATTATCGGCCAGTCTGCACAGTGTGCTATCGACCCAGAGCATTTAGGATTTTCTGCCGGAATCACTGAACCTTAACACCGGATCATCACAACTAGCTAGCTGCAACCGAATGGATGTTGTTCTTGGCTAATCACCACTAATCACCACTTGCCCCAAAGCTAGCACCAGTTAGTCTTGAGCTAGCCTCGAGCCAGGCCCATCTCCCGGCTATCCACCTCTCTGTCAACCGGACGGGACCTCCTAGTGTCGACACGGAGCCCCGCCGATCCATCAGGACTGGTCTGCCGACGTAATCGTCTGATGTGGTTTCAACAGGCTTCCCGTTGCGACGACCACGAAGGTCCATCTGCTAGCACCAGCCCGCTAGCACACGCAATCAACAGCCGTGCCTCCTGCTCGCCTGTGCTGTAGCAGCCTACGAACTGCTCCTGGACTTACCTATTGCTGTAAACTGGACATTATGATCACTCAGCTACACAACTGATGCCCGCTGGACTGTTCCTTTACACGGTACCCCATCCTGTTTATCTGTTTAGCCTAAGCCCAAACTTTCGTCGCCATTACCAGTTGTTGTCTTAGCCCTCTCGAATAACACCTGTGATTGCGTTATGCCTCTCTCCCATGTCAATATACCTAGCCTATTGCTGTTTGGGTTAGTTGTTATTGTACTAATTCACTACAAATCAGCTGGGCTAGACAATCTGGACCCTTTCTTTCTAAAATTAGCAGCCGAAATTGTCGCAACCCCTATTACTAGCCTGTTCAACCTCTCTTTCGTATCGTCTGAGATCCCCAGAGATTGGAAAGCTGCCGCGGTCATCCCCCTCTTCAAAGGGGGTGACACTCTAGATCCAAACTGTTACAGACCTACAGTGGGGAGAACAAGTATTTGATACACTGCCGAATTTGCAGGTTTTCCTACTTACAAAGCAAAAATCTAGAAAATCACATTGTATGATTTTTAAGTAAATAATTTGCATTTTATTGCATGACATAAGTATTTGATACATCAGAAAAGCAGAACTTAATATTTGGTACAGAAACCTTTGTTTGCAATTACAAGAGATCATACGTTTCCTGTAGGTCTTGACCAGGTTTGCACACACTGCAGCAGGGATTTTGGACCACTCCTCCATACAGACCTTCTCCAGATCCTTCAGGTTTCGGGGCTGTCGCTCGGCAATACAGACTTTCAGCTCCCTCCAAAGATTTTCTATTGGGTTCAGGTCTGGAGACTGGCTAGGCCACTCCAGGACCTTGAGATGCTTCTTACGGAGCCACTCCTTAGTTTTGGGTCGTTGTCATGCTGGAAGACCCAGCCACGACCCATCTTCAATGATATTACTGAGGGAAGGAGGTTGTTGACCAAGATCTCGCGATACATGGCCCCATCCATCCTCCCCTCAATACGGTGCAGTAGTCCTGTCCCCTTTGCAGAAAAGCATCCCCAAAGGATGGTTTCCACCTCCATGCTTCACAGTTGGGATGGTGTTCTTGGGGTTGTACTCATCCTTCTTCTTCCTCCAAACACGGCGAGTGGAGTTTAGACCAAAAAGCTCTATTTTTGTCTCATCAGACCACATGACCTTCTCCCATTCCTCCTCTGGATCATCCAGATGGTCATTGGCAAACTTCAGATGGGCCTGGACATGCGCTGGCTTGAGCAGGGGGACCTTGCGTGCGCTGCAGGATTTTAATCCATGACGGCGTAGTGTGTAACTAATGGTTTTCTTTGAGACTGTGGTCCCAGCTCTCTTCAGGTCATTGACCAGGTCCTGCCGTGTAGTTCTGGGCTGATCCCTCACCTTCCTCATGATCATTGATGCCCCACGAGGTGAGATCTTGCATGGAGCCCCAGACCGAGGGTGATTGACCGTCATCTTGAACTTCTTCCATTTTCTAATAATTGCGCCAACAGTTGTTGCCTTCTCACCAAGCTGCTTGCCTATTGTCCTGTAGCCCATCCCAGCCTTGTGCAGGTCTACAATTTCATCCCTGATGTCCTTAAACAGCTCTCTGGTCTTGGCCATTGTGGAGAGGTTGGAGTCTGTTTGATTGAGTGTGTGGACAGGTGTCTTTTATACAGGTAACGAGTTCAAACAGGTGCAGTTAATACAGGTAATGAGTGGAGAACAGGAGGGCTTCTTAAAGAAAAACTAACAGGTCTGTGAGAGCCGGAATTCTTACTGGTTGGTAGGTGATCAAATACTTATGTCATGCAATAAAATGCAAATTAATTACTTAAAAATCATACAATGTGATTTTCTGGATTTCTGTTTTAGATTCCGTCTCTCACAGTTGAAGTGTACCTATGATAAAAATTACAGACCTCTACATGCTTTATAAGATCTCCTGAGTGGCGCAGTGGTCTAAGGCACTGCATCGCAGTGCTAACTGTGCCACTAGATATGATAAAAACTAACTGTGCCACTAGATATGATAAAA